>VMDO01013521.1:0-57854 GCA_007922755.1 Pedetes capensis
CAGATCACATTAAAAGGGGGGGAGGGAAGATAAGAATGAGGTGAATACAAATGGACTAAAAATCGCATGTAATTGTTCTAACAAGATAGAAACAAAGACCACTACAGGAAAAGTTTCTATCTTAGACAGAAATGGAACCCAAGGACATACAGAAAAATACTATATAGTAAAAGATAGAGAAGACTTGGATGGGAAACTTAGACAGGAAGGGGGGAGGGGAGAAACATAGAGGAGGGTAAGGGGTAACCTATATGAATAATGCTTATCAAATTGCATATATGAAAATTGTCACAACGAAAAGCATGTCAAAATGAATCACATTATGATGTACATTAAAAATTTATAATAAAAAAAAAAAAGAAATTATCTGGGCCCATGACAGTATATGGGGGAAGGGTTTATGCACATGCATATAAGTATGTATCAGTGGTAAAAGAGAAAGGACAGAAGATGGGTGGGAAAGATGATAAGAAACTCAGATGGACTAAGGGAGGTGTCCATAAATGTTCCAGGATTGTGTCAAACTTCTAAAATAACAATTTTTTATTATCATCTAAACCATTTTGACGGGTCCTCTAAACCAGTGTGGGGTAGATAGCATGGAGCAGCAAGGGAGAAGTATGCCAGGACAGCATGGGGCTGAGAACTCTGCTCTTCTCTGTCGTCCTGGACTCTGATGGCATATCCATGAAACCCAAAAACATTTTCCTGCCCCCTTTTCAAGAGAAGCCTGAAGGGTTTTGGTGCAGCAATAGGGGTGAGCAGGAGGTATACTAAGCATGGAGAGCTATGGGGCCAGCCAGTGCAACAGCAAGAACTTGCACAATTGTTGTTGTTGTTGTTAGGTGCCATCAAGTCGGTATCCAACTCATAGCGACCCTCATAGGGTTTTCAATGGCTGAGTACTTCGGGGTTGCCTTGGGAGTGGATTGCCAGGCCCTTCTCCCATGCACAATTCTAGCTTATCATAAATTGCTTCAGCTGTTCACAGAGCAACAAGGGATGACATGAAGAAAATGGCCAAAGCCCAAGCAGGATGAGAAAACAGGAAGAAGACAGGCAGGACCACAGGACCATGAGCAAAACAGATGCTTCCCCTACCCTGAGAAAGTCATATTTATACACATCTAAAATATGGTTTATAGTGCTTAACAGTTCATGATTTTCTCAGGTTAGAGAATCACATGGTACTATAACACCAAGATTATCCTAAAGTTTGATTCTCATGTGTTGGTCTTAAAATGTCTTCCTTTCTCTCTTTTGATTGTAACCAGGTAATGCAAGTCTCTGCTCTCCTTAATTCTACATAATTAAAACAGGCAGAAAATAGAAGGGCCACAAGATAAAAGCTGCACATTCTACAGTGTTCTTCTAACCCAACCCAGTCAGTGTTTCGTCCAAAAGTATACAGAGATATACAGTAAAACAGTTGCTTGCTATTCCAGTTATTCTAATTCTATCAGACTCAGCTGGACACTGTAATTGATAGTACACATGAAAAGAGTAGGTGAACTTAAATGACCTTTACTGTGTTTTTACCAGTGTCTAGAAGGTAGCCGGGCTGGGATTTAGCTCAGTTGATAGAGTGCTGTGCTGCAGTCTTTGAAGTCCCGAGTTCAATTCCCAGCACTGCAAAAATGGGAGCAGGGCCTGGCAATCCACTCCCAAGGTAATCCTGAAACAGTCAGCCATTGAAAACCCTATGACGGTCACTATGAGTCGGATACTGACTCCACGGCACCTAACAACAACAACAACAACAACAAAAGGTAGCCAGGCTGGGCCAGTGGTACACACCTATGATCCCAGCCCTCAGGAGGCTGAGGCAGGATTGTGAGTTAGAGAGTTTGGGGCCAACTTGGCCTACATACAAAACCCTGTCTCAAAACAAAACAAAACAGGTGACCAGAGTAAGCAAGAAAGGAATTTCAAAATGCTAAAATTAATGTATTCCAGTCTCTGGCTTTCCCTACTTTTGTTTTCTGAGCTTTTGGAGAATTTTTTCTTTCCCTTCAGAAAATCTTTCTTGAATTTTGTTCCAGAAAATTATTCCCTTAAGGTTATTTGTTTGACCTCTGTGTTCCCACAGCCTCCCTTGGATAAACAAATTCTTGGCAACATCAGAAAATAATGAAATCGTTGGTTGCTCACCAGCTAAAATAATGTGAGCAGCTTTCAATTCCCAGTCTCTAATCTAGTAGACTTTCTGTGTCAGAGTGGCAAACATTGTCCTAAGTACTTGACATACGTTAAAATATTAAAATCATAGAACCAATGGTCACAGTTGGGCTGTACAAATCCAGAGTAGATGCTCAATAAAAGTTTATTGAATTGAATTGAACCCAAGCTGTAAAACATATGATTCAGGAATCCAAAGTTCCTTCTTTCCAGATATTGTCTTTGGTCAGCACATTTTAAACCAATATTCCATGAGAATCCAATTAAGGAAATACTGTATCTTTTGTTTAAATAATGTCTGTTGTGTTACAGGCATCTTTCTTCTGCTGTCATACTCCTTCACTTTTTCCAAGATATCCACTACTTTTCTGAGCCAAAACTCACTACAATATAATGTCTTTTGTCAGCTTCCATAAGGCCAGTTTTTTGAAAGAGAAGAAACTAATTCTTTCCAGGAGCTGCTAAAAGACATTATCTGTTACTATTATAGTAGACGCACACATACATCAAGTACAAATCACACAAACAAAACTCCTGTTACCCATTTTTTGCTCAGAACAAATACAATTCTGTTCTCTACTTAAATAACAACAATGAAAAAAAGCCTTATGCCTAATTCTTTTAACAGTAATCTTAGTAGAGCTATTTTTTCTTATAATTATGTTAGAGCCCTTCAAGATTTGATTTATGAGCAACCCCTTTTAGACTCTCCATGGGATATTACCTCAAAAGGAAATTTAATTTTCTAATGAATGTTTTTGAAACCATTCATTGCCTAGTTATTACTTCTATGACAACACATATTTCTAGTCATGGTGTTTTATGATTCAATACACACACACATATGTGCGCTTGCACACACACACACACACACACACACACACACACACACACACATCTTAACTATGCCGTTCCTTCTCCACATCTCTCCAGTGTTTCACTTCCATCTGTCATCAAACTTCTGAATGGTTTGATCTCTAGAAACTTACCCAAATGTCACACTTCATATGTTCTTTTCTGTTTAACCTAAGATCCCATTACCAGTGGAATATCTCTGGACATCACATACAAGTTCAAGTTTACCATTGCTATGCCCCAGATATACTAAAAATGTCACTCAGTAACCCCCAGTCTACTTACCAACCACCCTTTTACTCCTTTTACACAATGCCTGTTTATGGAATAAACAACCATGTTTTGTAGTCCCTGGTAACTATGAGTACTGTGACCAAATAATGTATCTCAAATGAGATACTTTTGAGAGGAAAGAGGGTATTCTTTTCTTTTCTTTTTTTTTTTTTTTTTTTTTTTTGCGGTACTAGGGGTTAAACCCAGGGCCTCGCGCTTGCATGCTATGCAAGTTCTGGACCACTGAGCTGCACCCCCAGCCCTTTTTTTTTTTTCCTTTACTTTTTGAGACAGGGTCTCACTAAGTTACACAGACTTCCTCTGGTCTCGAACTTGCGATCCTCCTGGCTCTGCCTCCCAAGCCACTGGGATTACAGGCATGCACCACCATGCCCAGCTAAAAGAAGGTATTCTTAATAATCATTTGGAGATAATAATTTTGCTGAGCAAACTGGGATATGTCATCATCAACAAAGGACTAAACCTGTGGCAAATACCCAAACAAAAACAAAACAAAGAGGATCCAGATAATCTGTGGGGTGGTCATCAACCTCTGACCTATGAAGGTGATAAAAAAAAATTGGGGGGGGCAACTACATATATTAACAGTTTGCCAACTGGTTTACAGCTTGCCAAATGTGCTATAGTTAAAAAGTTGAATTAGAGTTTAAGAAGCCAGGGTGGTCACAAAGCTAGTCAATGAAAAATGGAGAATTGAATGAACATCAGCAATCATCAAAATCTGTCCGATAAAGAGCTCTAAGACCTGGCTATTCTATTAGTTCTTGCTGCAAGACTCCCCCAGTTTTGTCCATTTCATCTAACAATGTTTTCTAGATTTTTCCTGAGATAGCTATGTGGATTTTTAAAAACAAGTTGACTGGACTTTAGTCCCTAAATGAACTTTCAGCCACCCCTCTTCAACACTACTCTTATGTATCCAATTTTACTGAACAAGATTTTGATTCACTTATTATCATTTTCTTCAGTCTTTCTCTTCCTCAGTTCACTCGTTCACAAAGTTTGGGGTGTGCCTCAGAACACTATGACACCAGGCTTTCATTTTCATTATGACTAAGCTGTCTGGTTCAGCCCCTCAATATGGTCTCTCCATTTTAGGAGTCTCTGCTTTGGCAAACTTCCTCTTCCATTAATAATCGAGTCGAACTCCAGATAGCTCAGTATTTAATGATAAATAATGTTCTTCAGGATCAGTAATAGGAAAAGAAAGAATAACAGGAGAGGAGGGGATTATGTTCATCAGAGCAATTAAATCTCTAAGGTTACCTGGGAGTAAATGTAGCCAAACATAAACAAGAAGTGTGTTGAAATAGGAAAATAATTGAAGAACACAAGAAAGCTTGACTAAATGAAGAGATATAATATTCATAGAGAGGAAAAATCAATATTGGCAAGATATCTACTCCTTAAATTATCTATAAATTAAATGCAGTTCCCATCAATATCCCTACAGAAATATGAAAAGGTTAGTAGTGATTAAAGATCTAAATGAAAGGCAAAATTTTAAAATAGCTCAAAGGAATACAGAAGAATATCTATATAATCTATAATAAGGAAAGATTTCAGGGAGACAAAAGAAGCAAAAACCACAGGCGAAAAGATAAATAAATTTGATGATGACAAAATTAAAACTTCTGTGCATCAAAAGATACCATTAAAAGATTGAAAACACAAGCCAAAGACTGAGAAAAGATACTTAGAATACATAAATCATAAAGTTTTCTTATCCAGATCACATTAAAAGAAAAAAGGCTCCATAAATCAATAGGAAATTTTTAATTTTCCTCAATAGCCAAGTAGAAGAAATTTATAGAAGAGGACTCATATGGTCTATATACTTATGAAAATACATTTAACTTCATTAGCAATTACAGAAAGGCAGATATAAACCCAATAGGATCCCTTTTCATACAATCAGATTGAGCACAACGGGACACCACACATTCTGCTGGCTGATTGTGTAAATGGCACAACTATACTTTAGAACAATTTGATGCTATCTCCTGTAATTGAAAATGCAGATAATGTACAATGCAGAAATTTCATTTCCAGGTATTTACCAGAGACAAATATTGCATATATACATAAAGAAACACACAAAAAAAACATTCCCTGAAGCATTGCATGGAATACAAAAGTCTGGGAAAAAATCTTAAATATCTATTAGTGAGAGAAAGCATAAATGAATTTTGAAACATTCATACAATGGAACACCAGCAGAATAAATTAGGAGAAAATACATATGTATACATGAGCAAATTAATCATAACTGTGCTCTTACTGGACTATTCTGATCATGCTTTAATTTATGTCAGGTATTTAATATAAATCATAACAACATTTTCTCTTGTCCCTATTTCCACCACCCTATACTATATAGCCTCCTTTACTTTCCTTTGCCACAAAACTCTTTGACAATTTTCTATGTTAGCATTTTACAGTATTCCTCTCCTTTTATTTTTTTTCTTGAACACACCTTGGCTTTTAACCTCTAACATTCCGCTTAAGTGTTCCTCATTAAGTTTGCCAGTGACCTCAGTGTTGATAAACCAGTTGCTGAGTTCTCAGTGTTCATCTTAGAGATCCTAATAGCATCATTTGGCATGGATCACCACACCCTCACCCCTGGCCCTCTCTTCATTTGGCTTCTAGGGTTCATACTACCTTGCGTACTCTACCTCACTGATCTCGCATCAGTCTCCTCTGCTGTTCTAGAGCATCCTAAGTTTGCCTCTCTGGGCCTGTTGTCTAAACCACACTCACTCCCTTGGTAATCTTATCCAGCCTCATGGGCTATATCACTGATATGCTAATGACTCTCAAATGTATACTTCCAACTTAGGCTTGCTTCCCAAACTTCATACTCATGAGACCTGTGAAACACAACACAACCAAAACTCAATTCCTGACCTTCCCTCTGTGAAGCATATCCTCACAGGCATCTGATTTCAGTCTGTAGCAACTCCCCACTTCCAACACTACTGAGCAAAACACTTGAGTCATCCTTAATTCCTCTTCCCAGTCCCGGTACCTAATCTGTCAGTACATCCCACTGGCTCTGCCTTCTGAAAACACTCAGAATCTGACACTTTTCTCCTCACCTCTGGTGTTTCCATGGCTAGTTCATGCCACCATCACCTTTCTTCTAAATGAATGCACCTAGCTTGTAATTGGTCCCCTTGACTCTACTTGGTGTAACCCAACACAGCAACTGAATGAAGCTCTTCATAGTGTGTTGCATCACTTCAATCCATAAAGCCTCGTTTCACTCAGAGATGTCAAAGAGCTAATGGTGTCCTCCTCACCCTGTTTCCTCACCTCTGACCACACTTGCTGTCACTAACAATGCTCCAGTCACACAAACCTCCTTGATGTTTCTGTTTCCTAAGTACACTAGAAACACTTCTACTGAATGACCTGGTAATTGATTGTCTCCTCTGCCTGGAATATTCTTCCTCCTAGAAAACTGCACAGCTAATTCCCTTACCTGCTTCAAAATCTGGTCAATGGTCCAATGATGAGGTTTATCCTTACCAATATATTTAAAATGACAACCGTCAGCCTCAACCCATCTAATTATTTCTAACTCCTTTGTCCTAATCTACTTCCTTTTCCTCAGTGTCGCCATCACACATACACTACAGAGTTCACTTCTTTTAATGCTTATTATGTAGTGTTTGCCTCCTCTAGCTATCTTAATAGCTCCAATAAGCAATCTTTGTTTTGGTTACTGATGTATCCTAAGAACCTAGAACAAAATTCAGAGCTTCAACTGTAAATAATTTTCCATTCTTTAAAAAGAACTGAAGCAAATAAGTCAATATGTTATCATTTATCAATGCTGGGTGTTGAAGTCCTAGGCAATTGCTATCTTATATTTCTGTTGTATTTGTTAATGTGTTTACCATAGAGAGAAAATATATATATATATATATATATATGTATGTATGTATATACACGCACGCACACACATATATACATATAACCACAAATACGTACACTTGTGAAATATGTAATTTTAACGTAAAATTTACACAGTAACAATTATATCATAGATAGAATTTAGTGTATATGGTACATTTTTGCATGTAGTATATATGTTGTATGTGTATGTTGTTGTTAGGTGTCATCCAGTCAGATCCTACTCATGGTGACCTTAAGTAGAATGAAACACTACCCAACACTGTGCCATGCACACAATCTTTTTATATTTGAGCCCATTGTTGCAGACACTATGTTTCTTCTCATTTTGAATCATGCCACATCAGCAAAAGGAGGTTCCCAGGGGCTTTACTCCATTCCTGTCATTAAGGTCAACTCTACTTTAAGGAAGCAATTTTTCCCCAGTCATTTCTTAAAAGTCTTCTACCCTGTGGGAATCATTTTCTGGCACTGTATTTGACAGTGCTTCTCTGCTAATCATAGGATTTTCAGTGGCTAATTGGTTCAGGAGTAGGCTGCCAGGTCTTTCTCCCTAGTCTATCTTAGTCTAAAAGCTCAGCTGAAATCTGTCCACTATGGGTGGACCTGCTCATATCTGAAATACTGGTAGCATAGCTTTCAGAATCATAGCAACACACAATCCCCCACAGCATAAGTTGACAGACCCGTGGGGAATATATACGTATATAGAGTGTACAGAGTATATATATACTATACACACACACAGACACACACACACACACACACACACACACACACACACACACACATACATACATACATATAATATTATAGTTTGGATATGGAGGCTTCCACAAAGGCCCTTAAGTAAAAGTTTGGTCCCCTGAGTGTGGCACTACTGGGAAGTGATGGAACCTTTGGGAGGTAGAGCCTAGTGGAAGAAACCCAGGTCACTGGGAGTGTCCTTTTCCTCTCTTTGCTTCACAGCTGCTGTGAGGTGAGCAGCCTGGCCAACACACATTCCCACAGTGATGTCCTCCACTACCACAGACCCAAAGCAACAGGGCAAAACAACCATGTGCTAAAATCTCTGGAAACTGGAGCCAAATAAGCCTTTTCTCCTTTGTTTATCTCAGGTATTTTTGTCATAGCCACAAAAAGTTAACACACATACATATAAAATTATATGTACTATAAAGAGAATAGAAATGCATGCTTTATATAATACAAAACAGAGATCCTATTGTTTGAAGGAGGATTACAGTAAATTCTTTGATGAAAAAATAGAACTTTGGGGAATTACTAATAAATAAATATCTAGATCAATAAAACAGATCCATTATAGAATCACAATTAGTTTATTAGCTATAAGGAAGGCTTATTTTTGTCTCTGTTACAGTTTAACAGAACTAGTCAGTCACCAGTAGGCCTACAGCTATATCACTGTGGCATCCGATCCTGTTAGATCTTGGAAGCTAAGCAGGGTCAGGCCTGGTTAGTACTTGGATGGGAGACCACCTGGGAATGCGAGTGGTGTAGGCTTGGGAGAAGGACCCTGCAACCCTCTCCCAAAAAACAACCAGCTATTGAAAACTCTATGAATATCAGAGAAACACTGTCAACAGGGTTTCGTCTTTTGTACCTAGGGTCATAGGGTCACTATGAGTTGGATACCAACTCAATGGCACCTAACAACAACAAGAAGTCAGTCACAATTATGGTATGAAATTCCTGTAGATGATACAAGGGAACAAATCACTGTTATGTGATTTCAGCACATGGTTGTTTTGCCCTGTTGCTTTGGGTCTGTGGTAGTGGAGGACATCACTGTGGGAATGTGTGTTGGCCAGGCTGCTCACCTCACAGCAGCTGTGAAGCAAAGAGAGGAAAAGGACACTCCCAGTGACCTGGGTTTCTTCCACTAGGCTCTACCTCCCAAAGGTTCCATCACTTCCCAGTAGTGCCACACTCTATCAAAGGGAAAGTATGCTTTTGAAATGCAGTAAAAATGCAAGCTGGGGATGTAGCTCATGGACAGAGCACTTGCCTGGTATGCATAAGGCCTTGGGGAAGGCCACAAGAAAAATACAATTATAATTATGATTCTAGTTATAGTCATTAATTTCTTCATACATGTCCTAGTATTTAAGGACATAATATGGATAAGCACTGTGCTGGGCATTAAAACTGTTTTATAGTATTTTTTTCTTCCTGTATAGACTCTGCAAAAATTGTCATTGATTTGCAATTAATTTTTGTGTGTGTGTGGTACTGGGGGTTGAACCCAGGGCCTCGCTAAATTACGCAGACTTGGTCTAGAACTTGCGATCCTCCAGCCTCTGCCTCCCAAGCCACTGGGATTACAGGCAGGCACCACCATGCCCAGCTTCAATTAAATCGAAATTTTAATCAAACTAAATTAGTGCCTCTTTGTATTACTCTAAAGGATTCTTTAAGTGAACTTGAAAATAATTCTACAGCTTTGTCTCCATTATATATCTACTTTTCTATGGTGGTTGTTTGTTTGTTTGTCTTGATTAATGATGCACCCCAATTAGTCTGGCATCTCTTTGAGGACAGGAACTACATGCGCTGTGCTTACTAATGTATCCTCAATGGCCAGCCTCATTCCTGCAACACAGTAAGTATACAATATACATTTGATATACTGGGATGCCAAAAAAGCATTCACATTTTAAGAGACAATATTGACGCATTACCTTTTGAAGTTGAATTGAATAATGGTAGCAATAAGTAGGATGTACACTCAAAAGATGGCATTGATCAAATGGATATTGGCACCACCATGTGACAGACAGGACAGTCAAAGAAAACGACAGAAACATGGTTGTCATTTGAGTAGTACAAGATCATTTTGAAGTGGTATTTAAAACTTGAGAATGTTGTGGAAGCAGAACAACAATGCAGGCATGAGTATCCAACAGAACCTCCAACATGCCTAACAACTGTAGGCATTCATGGTAAGTTTCAGACCCATGCTACTATGTGTGATGTGCACAAGGGAAGATCCAGGAAGCCTGGCACAGCAACAAGTCCTCCTTCTTTTGCTATAACAACCACTTTGGGCACCTCTTATAGAAATCAAACATGACTTTTATACATCTTTTGTTATTAGTATACAGTGAGCATTATACTTCTAATACAGTTATTTTCTTTCTTAAAATGTATGTATTTTTGGCACCCCCTGTATGTTTTATGGGCTGAAGTTTAGCTTAGTTGGTAGAGTTCTGTTCTGCACTTTCAGAGGCCCTGAGTTCCATCCCCAGCACCACATAAATGGGAGAAGGACCTGACAGCCCAGTCCCAATACAATCCGAAAACAATCTCTCATTGAAAACCCTATGAATAGCAGAAAAGCAGTGACATAGTGCCAGGCATGGCCCAGAGTCGGAGAGTGTTTCCTTCTGTTGTACATAGGGTCGCTATGAGTCAGACTTGACCCAGTGACAACTAATATCAGCTGTATATTTGATATTTTAATGTCTGCATCATCAATTGGCAAACCACAGTGGATAAATAAATCACATCTATTGATTTATATGTCTATACCTATTCTGCCCTCATATCCGATCTCAGAAGCCAAGCAGGGTCAGTCCTGGTTAGTCCTTGGATGAGAGATGACCTGGGAATACCAGGTGCTGTAGGGTTGGGACAATGACACAGCAGCCCACTCCTGAAACAATCAGCCATTGAAGACCCTATGAATAGCAGAGAAGCACTAACAATAGTGCCAGCCTGACACAGGGACAGATAGCATTTTCTCTGTTGTACATGGGGTCACTATGAGTCAGATCCAACTCAACAGCAACTAACAACAACAACTGATTTATATATTGTCTATGACTGCTGTAGGCTGGGGTTTGGCTCAGTTGATAGAGTGCTGCTCTATGCTCTCCGAGGCCCTGGGTTTGATCCCTAGCACCCCAAAAATGGGAGAAGAACATAGCAGCCCACTCCCAAAACAATCTTGAAATGATCAGCCATTGAAAACCCTATGAGGGTCACTGTGAGTCGGATGAGACTTGAGAGAACCTAACAACAATGTCTGCTATGGGGCTAAGTTTTAGCTCAGTCAGTACAGTGCTGCTCAGCACTCTCTGAGGCCATGGGTTCAATCCTCAGCATCACAAAAAATGGGAGGACTTGGCAGCCCACTCCCAAAAAATCTTTAAAACAATCAGCCACTGAAAACCGTATGAATAGCAAAGAAGCTCTGACATAGAGCTGGACAAGGCACAGTGTTGGGGAGTGTTTCATCTGTTATACATATGGTAGCTATAGGGCAGACCCAACTTGATGCCACCTACCAACAACAACATGACTGCTGTGGTACTAGAAGGGCAGAGTTGAGTAGTAAGACAAAGAGCATATAGCTCACAAAGCTGAATCTTTTGCTCTCTGGCCCTTTACAGGAAAAATGTGCTAAAACCTGATATACATATCAATTCATAACATATATTGTTTATCTGACATTGCACTAAGTTTTAATTTCAGCTAATAGGAACTCCTTTATATTGGCTATTTAGAGGCATTTATTCTTTTACATATAGTTTCAAATATTTTTAGTCAGTTAAAAATTAAACACTCCTTTGGGATTCACATTGGGGTTTGTATTAAATGGTGTTTATGTGATATTGCTTCACCATCCAGAATACAGAATATTTGAGTATGGTTTTATGGCTTTCCATAAGATTTTATTCTTTTCTTCATACATTCACTATCTTTCTTATAAAGTATATTCTGAAGCATTTTATAGTTTCTTTTGATTATGAATTGGATCTTTTTGTAATCTTCCATTTCTGGCTATTTATTACTAGCATGGGAAAAGACTGGATTTTATAGATATTTGTAATACATTAAACTTCCTTTCCTTAGTTTTTTTTAAATTTCTTTTAATTTGTTTTGGCTTTTAGAAGAGTTCTTGCTATACTGCCCAGTCTATTCTCAAACTCCTGGGATCAAGTGATTCTCCCACCTCAGCCTCCTAAGTGGCTGGGACCATAGGCAGGTGCTACCATATCTGGCTCAAACTTCTTTGCTGTGTTGAAAGTTCTCTGGGTTTCACAAGTGGACAATCACATACAAAATACAAGAGGCTGAAGCAGAAGGATCCCAAGATTGAGGCAGCCTGGGCTACACAGTGAGTTCCAGTCCAGTTTGGCATATCTAACCACAACCTGTCTTAAGAAAACAAATTAATTAATTACAAATTTTATTTTTTCCTTTCCAGATCTAACCCAACTATTAATTCTCATCTTAAATCACTATTTAGACGCTCTAGAATAATGTTGATTAACAATGATAACAGCAGGCACCCCTATTTTGTTCTTTATCTGGCCACTGGTTCTTTCCATGACCTTATCTCCTGCAGACCTTGGTCACTCTACTAAATCCACAGCACTTTTATTGCTCCGCCTTCATCAGGCTACAAATATTCCAGCCTCAGGGCCAGTGCACATGCTATTCATACTGCCTACTCCTTCCCTCCCAAACATTTATTTACATGACTTCCTTCCTCACTTAAGTCAAATACCTGCTTAAGAGGCACCACCTGAGAGCAGTCACAACTAGTCAAACATCTAACACGGCCCCTCCCTAAACTCTGCTCTCTTGTTAAGCTGGTTCATTTTTCTTCATAACATTTATCATGACCTGATCTGAACATGTATTAGTATATTTGTTTGTCTCTCCAAATAGGATTTAAGCATCAAGATGACAAACTACTTTCTATTCTATTCACTATTGTGTCTTCCATTTTCGAAACACCTGGTTCCACAAGGTATTGTGGAATACCTATTAAGGGAATACGATGAATGACTACATGATTTTAATGAGAATGCCTTGAAGCAATCCTACACTGTGGTGTTTTGGTGCACAGACCTAGCTGTAGAACTATTAGGCAGGTACCAAGCTTCCCCGAGGATGCTCAGTCTCCCAGGCCTGACTCTCTGTGGCAGGTTTGATGTCCCGACCCTCAAACTACATGTCTCCAATGTTAGTTTTTTAACTTCCATTTAGGAGAAAGGAGAACAAAGTTATGAAACCTTCAGAGAGCCCAGGATGGCCACCGGCTAGGTCAGGAGTTCACCTCTGGGCCCTGTACATACACCTGCATATGTGGCTCAGGTCTGATTTGAGAGCAGTGAAGGCACCAAAGGCAAACCTACCCCATCCTGAGCATCTAAATAAAACACAACCCAGCTTAAAGCACTGTGTGTGTCAAGAGCACACTCTCAGAAAACACTCTCAGGACAAGACTTCCAGCTGACCCCACATCAATCCCTAAGTTCCTCCTTGTAGAAATCCTGAAGCTACTTTTCAGTGGTTAGGAAGAAGCTCCAGAGAGACAGTTTAGATTGCCATCTTTCAAGAATCCAAGACCTAGATTTCTCTCTACAGGACATAAATTATAATTTAATAGATAAAAATAAGATCAGTTATAGAAAAAAAATTATATCATATACTAAACACTCAGGGAAATGAGCCACAACTACCTATACACTCTACTTAAATGTTTAATATTGAAAATAAAAATTCAGTACCAGTTCAAATTGAATTCATAGAAGTTTTTAGTTTTTATCCAAGCATTTTCTAAGAAATTTCAGAAAGCATGAAAACAAAATTTAAATGAGCCATAGTATACTGTCACCTGGAAGTAGGAAAAAAATTGTATAGTTCTAACAGCATGAATGTCTTCTTGGTCCATCTAAGGCATTTTCAAATTTTCCTGTGGGAGGCCACTTTAAATTTATTCCTCTAATATTGAACATTACATGTGATTGTAGTAAATGTCTGACATAATTTATTTATTATATGTTATTTGGAAGACTGTTGCTGTTTGGTCATGGAGTACCCCAATGTCATTCTAAAGAATCTAATCACCACACCGTATATGGTGATTGGAAAAAGCAATTATTCTCTCATCCCATACTCATATAAGTATAAATATTTCTAACCCCCACCATGAGTTCTTTCTATAGTCCATATGAAAAAAAGCAAGGGAAGTACAGTGAGTCATAGGAGTCACTTCTAATGAAGTTACAGTTCTACCACTAGTAGAGTGCTTTGCAACTTTCAAAACTTTCTCATATCACTTTAGCCCCACCAAAACTTTCTCACATCAGACTTTAGCCCTACCGGCACAACACTTTTAAGTCTTCATAAACTAGAATTCCCTTTTAAGGTGTTTTGTGACCATACAACTAAGAACAAATTGTATTATTACCTTCAGAATGCAGCATGAGTTACACATGTCTATAGGTCTACAGGGCCCAAATTTAACAACTGGATTGTTAATGAACCAACAATATTTTAAAGACATCATAGATTTCTGAGATTAAAAAAAAAAAAAAAACTAGAATTCAATTTATGTAAATTAGAACCTAAACACTTTTCTGGCATACTCACGATTTATCTAATCCTTTTAAAAAATAGCAAAATTAAATTAAAAACTGAGAGCCCTAAAGAGATGAAATAATCCTCATGCAATTTAAAAATCTGGTTAACTAGATCATTTTGGAGGGTCCGCAAGAATCAACTAGACCTCCCAAAGGAGGTTTAAGGGTTTAACTGAGTAAACAATTCTTCAGTGTCCTCTAAAGTTCTCTAAGTCTATAATACAATTTACATGGACAACATAATAACTATATTGCTTTCCCTTAAAAGAAACTGAAATGATTCATACAAATTAGACATGACTTACATCTTTTTTTTAACATAGACCATCTGGAATACATATTGAATGCATTTAGGGCATTTTGTTTAATTTACTTTAGTAATCCAAAAAGTCATGCCATCTATATAGTATTCCCCTCTTTATCCATGTTTTTCCTTTCTGTAGTTTAATTTACCCATGGTCAACTGACATTATCATGGCTTGAACAATATGTCACAAGGTCAATGGTAGCTTAATACTGTGCCACAACATTTACGCCATTCACATTACTTTAGCTTAGCACATAGGCATGGTATCAGCTCACATTATCACAAGAAGGGAGAATGTACTGCAAAAAGATATTTTAAGAGAAAGAGGAAGAAACCATATTCACACAGCTTTAGCTTTTGTTATATTGTTATAATTGTTCTATTTTATTATGTTGTTATTGTAAATATCTTACTATGCCTAATTTATGAATTCAACTTTATCATAGGTATGTTAAAGAAAAAAATATAGTTTGTAGAGAGTTCAGTACTACCTGCAGTGTCAGGCATCCACTGGGGATCTCAGAACATACTGTATTAACTGAAGTATCCAGATAGATGTTAACTCACTCTAGAAACTCTAATTTACTCTTCCTTAATGTTTCAAACTTTTATTTTTTAATCCTAGGAAGAAAAAAGAAAGGCTCAGTTTTATAAAGGGAGAAAGAAAATGGAGAAGAGGTTGACTCACTAGCCCCAGGTCATACAGCAACCAGTGGAAAAGCCAGGGCCAGAGATCCCTCTCCATGTCTCAAAGCTCTGTGTACTCACCAGAGCCCACAGCCTGCCTTACTGTCTGGGGAACTACAAAAGCCAGAATAATACACTTAATGGTAGCAAAAGAAGGCAGGCGCATATCAGGTTATCCTCAGCAAAGGCTTGGCAGGCGCCTGCTGCAGAAAAAAAGAAAGAATGAAAAGAAAAAAAAAACAAAAAAAAAACAGCTCCAGCTGGAAACCTTTCTCACCGCTTCTCCAAAACAAGTTAAGTGATCCAAGCAAATTCAACTTCTTACTGTATATTTCTGGTGAGAAACTTGGTGGGGGTGGGGGGCAACTTGTAAAATCAAGAAACAGGAAATATTCGTGACTCACATTCTAAACTTACTTGTCAAAGGATCCATTCTACCATCCATCCAATCCTTCCATCTTCATTTTGATTAGTTGGCCTAAAAGGAATGCATATTGATCCTACTTATGTAGCCCTGCCTTGATAAGATGGTGAGAGGCTTCAGTCCAAAGAGACCATGCATGCCCTCTATCAAGATTAATGGTCATCGAAGCTTCAGTGAGCCTCCCTTCTCCAAGGGTAGAGCTGTTACAGACCACAGTTTAGTTGAGAGATTCTCGTGATTTAACACCCTTTCCTTGTAAAACAAGAAACTTCTAATCGAATATCCCTATACGTAACATATTTTTGGACTAAGTATCTCACTCCAGCCACACGTTTTCAAAATTACCTTATGGAAAAAAATAAGTAAGACTCTATACACTACATGGAATATTGTTAACATAGTCATTAATAGTTACTTGTTTTGAAATAGACATCGCAAGATCTCTCATTGCCATAACTTAGCAAAATCTACCAGCTACAAGGCCCTAAATTTATAATAAGGTAACCTACATTCCAAAAATTTGATTTTAGGATTAGGAGTAAATTATATTCTATTTACAAAAATGTCACTGATAACTGGCCAAGAGCATTTAACAAAGCACAGTTAACATTATCCTATTGAAGATAATGAGTGAGAAATTGGTAGTGGCCAAACAACATTAATAACAATCCTGAGTACAGATTTCTTAAACATTTGTAACAGTCTGTTTGCATTGCCCCAGATGCTGACTATGTACAGCATAAGTGAACACAACGGGAAAATGTGCAGAAACCCAAAAGTGCTATCATGTTGATATGAAGGGAAAATGTTGATGGATTCTTTTTGTGTGTGTGTGTGTGTGTGTGTGTGTGTGTGTGTATGTGTGTGTGTGTGGTACTGGGGGTCGAGCCCAGGGGCTCGCGCTTGCATGCATTGCAGGTGCTGGACCACTGAGCTGCACCCTCAGTCCTTTTTTTTTTTTTTTTTTTTTTTTTTTTTACTTTTTTGAGACAGGGTCTCTCTAAATTATGCAAACTACCTCTGGTCTCGAACTTGCCATGCTTCTGCCTCTGCCTCCTGAGCCGCTGGGATTATAGACATGCACCACCACCCCCAGCCCTATGGAATTTTTGTAAAATAGAAGTTTTTGAGAAAAGATGCAGTCTTTCACAGATGCAAAATACTACTCTAAGTTTACTCAGTGGTTAAAAAACAAAAGGATCTAAATGTCCTTCTAAGAGAAGAATATTTACTCTGGTATATTCCAGCATTACACACTGTAAAATGCCCTATACTTTACAGCTGGTATTGCATAAAAGAGCTGTTAAAAATTAATAGCCATTTTAACATATTTTGTAACAACACTACCTGCCCTATGCATTTTCTACTAGTTTTGATCTACAATACCCCTGGAAATGTGCATCTGATTGTTGTTGTTGTTAGGTGCTATGGAGTTGGGTCAGACTCATGGTGACCCTGCGCACAATTGAATATCCCAACACTCTGTCGGGCACACAATCTCATTTACATTTAAGCCCATTGTTGCAGACACTGTGTCAACCCATCTGTTGTTGTTGTTGTTGTTAGGTGCCGTCGAGTCGGTATCCGACTCATAGCGACCCTCTGTACAACAGGGGAAACACTATTGTCAGTGCTTCTCTGCTCTTCATAGGGTTTTCAATGGCAGATTGATTTTTGGGAGGGGGTTGCCAGGTCCTTCCCCCAAGCCTACAGCTTCTGGTTTTCCCAGGCGGTCTCCCATCCAGGTACTAACCAGGACCGACCCTGCTTAGCTTCCGAGATCTGACAGGATCAGATGCCACAGGGCTACAGCTGCAGGCCTCAACCCATCTAGAGGAGGGTTTTCCTTTTTTTTCATTGACCTACCACTCTCCCAAATATTATGTCCTTCTCCAAGGATTGCTCCCTCCTGACAACATGTCCAAAATATGTAAGATGCAGTCTAGACATCCTGCTCCCAAGGTTGCTCTTCTTGTAGCACAGATCTGTTGGTTCTTTTGGCAGTCCGTGGGATATTCAATATTTGTCTCCAGCAACATAATTCAAAAACATCAATTTTCCTGTCTCCTTTATTCAACATCTATCTTTCACAAGCATATGATGCAACTGAAAATACCGTGGCTTGAGTAAGGAGCACCTTTGTCTTCAATGTGACACCTTTACTTTTCAACACTTTAAAAGGTCTTTTGAAACAGCTTTGGGCCGGGCATGGTGGCGCACGCCTGTAATCCCAGCGGCTCGGGAGGCGGAGGCGGGAGGATGGCAAGTTCGAGACCAGAGGCAGTCTGCGTAACTTAGCCAGACCCTGTCTCAAAAAAAAGTAGAAAAAAAAATGGGCTGAGGTGCAGCTCAGTGGTCCAGCACTTGCAGAGCATGCAGGAGTGAGGCTCTGGGTTCAACCCCCAGTACCGCAAAAAAAAAAAAAAAAAAAAAAAAAAGAACAAAAAAGAAACAGCTTTACCCAATGCAATGCAATTTTTTTTTTTTTTGGAAAATTTTAATGTATAACTTAATGTGTTTCATTCTGACATATATTTCATTGTGACATTTCCATATATGCATTTCATTGTACACTTCACACATAACTTCCGCCTTACCCTCTTGTGCCCCTCCTCCGCCCTCTCTCACCGCCCCCCCACTAATGGCCTCCCTTCTCCTTACATGTCTTTTTGTGGGAAAAGTTTTCTATACCCATGCATCCCAATTATGATTTATGCCCAAACTTTTTTCTAGAGTGATCTATCTTTTTACATTGTCAGCATGAATATTATTACATGAATAATCTAGCCCATTTGCATTATTGCCATCCTTTGGTATTGGTATTATTATAATAATTTCCCAAACTATTAAAGTTGGGATGTTTACTTTGAGTTCGCCCTCTCTCTCATTCCTCCCTCCTCCTTGGCCTTCCTCCCCATCCTGTCTTCTCCCATGATTGATTCCTTTTGCTAGATCCTTCCCTCCTTCTTTCCACTCCTTGAATTGTCCCTTCTCCATTAATTTTACATGAGCTTTTTATTATGTTCCAATTTATGTATAGGATTTTTTCCTTCTTTTAAATTTGATTCAGCTTCCACATACAAATGAGAACATGTGGAACTTCTCTTTTTGGGCTTGTGTTCATTCACTTAAGATAATTTTCTCCAATTCCATGCATTTTGCTGCAAATGACATCATTTCATTTTTTCGATTGCTGAGTTGTATTCCACTGTGTATATGTACCATAATTTTTTTTTTATCCATTCTTCTGTTGACAAGAACTTTGGTTGATTCCATATCTTTGCTATTGCGACAAGTCCTGCATTGAACATGGAGATGCAGGTGTCTCTGTGGTATGATGACTCATCTCCCTTTGGGTATATTCCCAATAGAGGTATAGCTGGGTCATATGATAGATCTATTTTTAGTTTTCTAAGGTACCTCCATATTGATTTCCAAAGTGGTTGAATCAATTTACGAGTCCACCAGCAGTGTAAAAGGGTTCCCTTTTCTCCAGTGCCTCACCAGCATTTGTTGTTATTTGTTGTATAGACCTTGGCCATTCTTACTGGAGTAAGGTAGAATCTAGCATTGTTTTGATTTGCATTTCCCTAATGGCTATGGAGGGCTGGGATTTAGCTCCGCTGGTAGAGCACTGCACTGCAGTCTCTGAGGTCCTGAGTTCAATTCCCAGCATTGCAAAAATGGGAGAAGGGCCTGGCAATCCTCTCCCAAGGCAAGACAGTTGGCCATTGAAAACCCTATTAGGGTCACTATGAGTCGGATACTGACTCAAGGGCACCTAACAACAACAACAATGGCTAGGGATATTTAGCATTTTTTCATGTGTTGCATGGCTTTATGAGCCTCTTCATTTAAGAACTGTCTGTTCAGTTCCTTTGCCCATTTGTATATTGGGTTATTTGTTTTCTTGGGTATTGCTTTCTTGAGTTCTTTACAAATTCTGGAAATTAGTCCTTTGTCCAATGTATAGGATACGAAGATTTCTTGACTGCTGCTTCTGTAGGTGTTGATCATAGAACAAAGTAAAGCAAAATCCATTCATCATGAAGTTGCATACTGACCCAGTAGGAAGGACTTTTGTTTTCTTGATGTTGAGGTGCAATCCATACTGAAGGCTGTGTTCTTTGATTGTCAGCAAATGTTTTAAGTCCTCTTCAGTTTCAGCAAGCAAAGTCATGTCACCCGCATAATGTAGGTTGTTAATGAGTCTGCATCTGCTTAATATAGCCAATGATGAGGAACTTACTACCTCCTCAAGTATTTCAAAACAGATGCATAAGAAGCACAGATATGCTCCTACGTCATAATAAATGTCAGGCCTCACAAGAAATGGTTCTAGTAGGCATCCAGCTATTTGTGCCACATTTAAAAAGTCATGGTTATGCCTTTTTATGCTAAAAAGGGTCATTAGTCATTGAGACTATCTCCAGAGAATGGTAATCAGAATCATGAGAAATCTGGAAACTGGGAGATTTAAATCTCCTGACAGAGATGATGGAATACAGTTTTCCCCCCTTATCTGTTAGAGACATTTTCCAAGACCCCCAATGGATGTCTAAAACCATGAAATAATTCCAGATCTGAAACCTATATATACTATCCTTTTTCTTCATGCCTTGTAGCACATTATTACATAGTATCTGAGTTCATCTGTCCTGTTCTATGCTGTGGTGCCTCATTTGTATCGCTATGGCTTTTTTTTCTTTCAGGGTCATTACCAAGTAAAGCGAGGGCGGCAGTGCAATACCACAACAATCCAACTAATTACTAAGATGGCTACTAAAAGACTAACAGGTAGGTAGAATATATCTCATGAAAATGCAGCTTAAAGGATCTTTCATGTCCTGGTGGGACAGAGAAGGAAAGTACAAGATTTCATCAAGCTACCCAGAATGAAGAACAATTTAAAACTTATCAGTTGTTTTTGGAGTTTTCTATTTAAAATTTTTAGCCTGTGACAGAAGCCACAGAAAGGAAAAATAACATCACAGATAAGGAAGGGACTATTGCAATTGTTCCAGAGATGAGAAGACTGCAAGGAGACTTGGAAATTATAGTCAAATATTTTCAGAGTGGTAGTATAGAGATCAGTATAGACATGATCCTACAGGAGAGAAAATAAGGATCAACAGGTGGAAAAGTTAGAGAAAAGCAAATTTCAACTCAGTAAAGGAAAACTTTCTAACAACCAGAACTGTACAAGAGAACTGGTTGCCTCACTCTTTGGAAAGAGTCCAGAAGGAGCTCAGTGGCCATGTGTCAGGTTGTCACTCTGCAGGACACTTTTGGCTGCACTTCACCATTTTCCAACAAGATCCTCAGGAAAAGAGCAAATCTGACTTTCAGTGGGAGCTCAGTAGCATTATAATTTTATGGTGGTATGAGCAAAGGAGAAAATATCTTTCTTGTGTACATAATGAAGTGCTATGCAGCCCTATTGTGGCAGACATCAAGTGGCCTGATTTAAAAAGCATAATATGAGACAGAATGGTCACAATCTTTTAATGCATATGAAAGGAGGGTATACATCCTAAAAGCCCTTTGAGTCCTAACAGAGGAAGGAGAATAAGAGTTCCATGAACAGCACCCTAAAGGGACTGACCCACTGTGACCTGAGACCAGAGGTACAGGTTACCCATGAATCTAACTCCCCAAGAGCCACTGGAAAGTCTGGCTTAAACTTGCAGTTGTGAAACCTATTTCAGCTGCCAAAATTTTTCAGTCACATGGAAACTGAGGTTGTCAGGCTTCCTTAGCATTCCATTCTTCAAAATAAGCCTCTCATCATCCCTAGAGAGACTAATTAAAAACAAAAATCCACATTCCCAACCATTATCCTTCTCCTCAAAAGTACTAATGAGAAACTAGACTCACAGATAAAAGGCTATTTAACAGATTAGTCAACCCCCTCCACCCTTGGCACCATGAGCCCAACCTCCCCTGGAAGAGTTTAACCTCACTGAGACATAAGAAACACATCTCAAGTGATTCACACCAAGAAGATTAATGACACCAAGGCCGAGTACGGAGACTTGTAGTACTGTGACTACACAAGGTATTTGTCATACTTCAATATCTCAATCTGCAATCTTAATCTCCCCCTTTTAAGTGCCCCACGAATCCAGTTAAAGAAATGTTTGGAAAATGTCAGAAGGAGTTAATACAAAATCATATTAGAGTTAGTGATATACTGAGACTTTAACCAACTAAACTCATGAACAGTTCCATGATTAAAATGACTAAAGAAAAAAACAGGAACCAAGAGAAAGGGGTTGATTTATTATTTTCCAAATCTAATATGAGAAATTATAAATTAATAGAAAAATACCCTAACTGAAGATCAGTTAATGGCATTATTAGTAATGTGAGAATAACCAAAAAGAAATTAGTGATTAGAAACAAGTGCCAGTACCCTGCAGCTTTTAGAAAGAAATTCAGCAAAACCTCACTTATCTAATGCTGTAAGGGGCTGAGTTATGCAACATATTTGAGAGTTCACCCCACTCTTACCTTTAAACAATAGTATTATATTTCAAACATACCATATGGAATAGAAATCAATCTCTTCATGGTAATGGGCATTGTTGTTGTTGTTGTTGTTAGGTGCCATCGAGTCGGTATCCAACTCATAGCGACTCTCTGTACAACAGGGGAAACACTCTTGTCAGTGCTTCTCTGCTGTTCATAGGGTTTTCAATGGCAGATTGATTTTTGGGAGGGGGCTGCCAGGTCCTTCTCCCAAGCCTACAGCTTCTGGTTTTCCTGGGTGGTCTCCCATCCAGGTACTAACCAGGCCCAATCCTGCTTAGCTTCGGAGATCTGACGGGATTGGATGCCACAGGGCTATGGCTGCAGGCCTAATGGGCATTGTTAGTTGTTGTTAGGTGCCGTCAAGTCGGTATCCAACTCATAGCGACCCTTGTAGGGTTTTCAATGGCTGAGTGCTTCGGGATTGCCTTGGGAGTGGATTGCCAGGTCCTTCCCCCATTTTTGCGGTGCTGGGAATTGAACTCGGGGCCTCAGAGACTGCAGCACAGCGCTCTACCCACTGAGCTAAATCCCAGCCCTCCGGTAATGGGCATAATTCAATTATAATGCTATCAATAGTAGATGTCAGCCGGGCGCGGTGGCACATGCCTGTAATCCCAGTAGCTCAGGAGGTGGAGGCAGGAGGATCGCAAGTTCAAGACCAGAGGCAGTCTACATAATTTGGCAAGACCCTGTCTCACAAAGGTAAAAATATGGGTTGGGGGTGTGCACCTCATTGATCCAACACTTGCAAAGCATGCAAGCGCAAGATCCTGGGTTCAACCCCCAGTACCACAAAAAAAAAAAAAAAAAAAAAAAAAACTAGTCTCTGATGAAGTCATTCAAATTCCTACAAAGACATGCCTACACTGTGACTGTTGATATGTGAGAATCAAGACTATCCCATGTGCACACCCAGAAGCCCTCCTGCCTAAGGACAGACTTCCTAGCCACTCACCCCAAACCACAGGCTCACCTATTTGGGCACATCTACACAACTTTTCCTATAGGGGAGAGGCCTACTAAAGAAAGAGACATATGGGAAAACTGCACCAATGAGCTATCTATAATAATCAACAACCACAACTAAAGAAAAAATATATATCACACACACACACACCAAAAAAAAACCACAAGACTTATTGTTGTTGCTAGGTGCCATTGATTCAGTGTCTGACTCATAGCACGACCCTATATACAGCAGATGAAACACTATTATCGTGTATGAAGCACTACTATCTGCTATTCATAGGGTTGTCAATGGCTGACTGCTTTTTGGAAAGGAGTGGGTTGCCAGGTTCTTCTCCCAAACCTACAGTACCTGGTGTTCTCAGGCAGTCTTCCATCCAAGTAGTAATCAGGCCCAACTCTGCTAAGCTTCTGAGATCTGACAGGATTAGATGCCACAGTGGTAGGGCTACAGGCATCCACAAGACTTGGGAAATATAATTTATAGGGCAGAACCTAAAAAAACTAATTTGCACAATCAGAATGACTGAAGAAGATACAATATAAAACAAAACAAATAGCATGATGAAAAAAAGAATTGAGCATAAGGAAATTTTTTCATGGATAAAATTAAAACATTCAAAATATGAATTAAAAGAACAGATGAAATACCCAAAATGCTACAAACACACAGCATAAAAACTAAGACACAAAAGATGAGACACAGAGAATCTAACCTGGAAAGTTTATCATACAGCAGGTAAAAATGTTTTTGAAAAAATATACATACAAAAGAAATGGGTATAATAACTTTAATAAGTAAAATGCTCTCAGAAAAATGTCATGAGAAAAAAATAAGAGAAGTGAAACATACTGACTTTAGACTGACACCTGTGACATTCAAGTATAAAATGGACCAAAAAATTATAAAATTTACAGAAAAACAAACACATACAATGTTCCTTCCAAAAGAATGAGAGTCAGGCTGGTATCAAAATTTTCTACTGCAATATAACACAAGTATATCATGAAACATAACCTTCAATGTGTTACTAATTAGCTGGCTGGAGTCCTGAAGAGAAATCATAGGTAGGCAAGGAGAGGCTGTTCAAGTGCTGGTCTTCGGCAAATCTGTGTCCCTGGACATTTGACAGCAGCAAGCAGCAACAGCAGACAGATGGAAGCAATAGCAGCATGTGGTGCTCTCAGGTACCAATACTCTTAGTCCTATAAGTGTTATAACTCTTACATAGTCCAAGGAGGTTGGGGTTCCTAATTCTGGTAAGTGTTATAGTTCTAATGTGGGTCTGGAGGTCAGGATTCCTAAGTTCTATAAGTGAATCGGGGCTGGGATGTAGTTCAGTTGGTGGTCTGCTGCCCTGCATTCTCTGAGGTCCTGAGTTCAATCCCCAATACTGCAAAAATGGGAAAAGGACCTGCTGGCCCACTCTCAAAACAAACCCAAAATAATCAGCCATTGAAAGCCCTATGAATAGCAGAGAAATAATGACATAGTGCCAGGTATGGTACAGTGTTAGGGAATGTTTTTCTGTTGTTCACAGAGTCACTGTGACTCAGACCCAACCTAACAGCACCTAACAACAACAACATAAGTGAGTCAGTTCTTATGCAGGCCGTGAAGGTTGAGATTCTTCAGCCCTTGACAGCAGCTGGCACTGCAGTTCCTGGGAAGGCCTAGATATCAGGATTCCTCAGCCCTGGATGGTGGTCAGTGTATGGCTCCTGGGCCACTAGGCTTGACAGCTCTTTGGAACATTTCCAGTGGCTAAGGTCTGTGATTTTTCTTCTATGACTTGCTGCTGCTTCTACCCTTCTTCAACCTCAGCTTTCTACCCTCTCTTGCTTGCTTTCTCCTTCCATCGTCCTCTTTCTTTTTTCCCTCATCACTCCCTTGAACTGTTCAGCTGCCTTTTGTTGCTATGGCTGTTGTCATAGTTACTGCCATTCAGGAGCAGCTACCACTGCCCTTCTGCTGTTGCTGTTGTCAGCAGCTGGTCTTGTGAATACACCTCTTCTTCAGCTGTCAAACAGCCAGCTACTCTGCTATTTCTATAGCTCAGTCTGCCAACAACTCAGTTCTTCCTCTTCTTGGGCTGTCAAACAACCACTCCACTGTCTCTGCTCCTTCTTTCTTCATACTACCAGCTCAGACAGCTTAAGAGAAGCTTTTCATTGGGCCTAATAGCTCAGTTGGTAGAGTGCTTGCTCTGTGTACTTTGAGGCCCTGAGTTGGATCCTCAGCACAATAAAAACAGGAGAAGGACCTAGCAGACCACTCTCAAAACAATCAGCCATTTAAAACCCTATGAATAGCAGAGAAGCACTAACATAGTGCCAGGCATGGCACAGTGTCAGGGAGTGTTTCATTCTGTTGTACATAGGGTCACTATGAGTTGGACTCAACTCTATGGCACCTAACAATAATGTTGCAATACCAGGGGAAACACAGGAAGGCATCTCCCAAATAGCCCACTAAGTTAGCTAAACAACCTGCTAATATAGCCAGAGAAGGATATCTGCACCAATCACAGCAACCTTTCATGCAAATTAAGGTTTGATTTTGCACCAATCACAGTATAGTCCCTTTTGCACAAATTGCAACAGTCCCTCTGCTGGGCCACCAGGGGAAGTGATCTCCTACTGGCCTAGGTTGGTCACAAGGTAATCTAGAGTTCACCATGACCTGTGATAGCAAAAACTCTAGTGCAAAACAGTTATGACTAATGCTGCACCTTCAAGAGTCCAGCAAGCAGCTACTAACATCATGTAACTTCCTCAAGGCACCTGTGGAGTGTTCAATACAGCCAACATTGGTAAAAAGGAGATCCTGCTCGCTATTTGACTAACAGTTCTTTAATCAAAGTAGCCAAGGCAGCATGGGAAAGTCCACAGCTACCAATTAGGGAGTCAAGTCACCCCAAACCCAACATCTTTGCTTATTTACAGGAGGATAAACAATAGAATGAGTGCTTATAGGAAAAACTTATTATTAACATCAATATTGATTTTAACAGTATTTAATAGCACTTTTCACAATGCTTACAACCTGTCCAGTGTCTCAGTCCCCTTTCATCTATCTCAAAATATTAAGTAAAAGTTACCGTGAGCCAAGAATTTCATGTCTAGCCAGATATCCATCAAATGTGTGAATAAAATAAAGACATTTTTCCAAATGCAAGTATCAGAAAGCGTCTCTGACACCATACACCCTTTGCCTGAAGAAGTTAATTATGTATGAATTCCAACAAAATGAGGGAGACACGCTGACAGGGAAAATCATAAGACTCAAAAAATGGTGTCTTCAAGCTGGGTGTAGTGGCACAGGCCTGTAATCCCAGCGGCTTGGGAGGCGGAGGCAGGAGGATCGAAATTTCGAGACCAGAGGCAGTTTGTGTAATTTAGCGAAACATTGTCTCAAAAAGAAAAAAAAGGGGGGGGGGCGGTCAAGTAGAAAAACATCCATGGAGACTGTCACATAGCAGTTTTTAGAGAAAGGAGGCCAAGATCAGAGAAGCAAATCAGAGAAGCAAATCAGAGACCTCTGAAGAGGTAGCAATCAAAGTAGACTCTAAGAGTGACTATATAAGTGATTCTTAAGATATTTTAAAGACTTGTAATACTTTTTCAAGGAGAAAATAAAAATTAATTGGAAGCTCTAAAAAACCCAAAAGGATCTAAAGGAATGCCATGACACAAATATAAAGCAGCTAAAAAATGGCAAAACTTTGGAACAATTCATGCATTCAAAGAAAAGGCAAACCATTTGATCAAGATGCCAAAAACAACTCGTTTTAGGTCCCAAGAGTAGAGACAATGAAACTGAAGTAAAAATAAAATAAAATAGTCTTTCCCCTGCCCCAATCATAATAATACCTACATCATTTACTGATTTTCAACTGCTAGGATCAATCTACAGAGAAAGTTTACAAGATGTGATTATTTAATTATGATCAAAGAACAGAATGCAATGTCTTGGCAATGCAAAAATAAATAGTTGGCAACAAATGGGAATTGGAAGGCAAGAGTGAGATGTAGATGTAGGAGTAGAGGGCATTAATGCCACCTTCTGACATAATGAGAGGTCAAGAGATATTGAAAAAAGTTAATGAAATAAGATACAGAGATTAAAATAAGTAACTTAAAATCAAAAGGTAATAGAAGAAATAAATTGGAGAAATGATGAGATGAAAACAACAGGTACTACAAGCACTTTAATTGGCATATGTCACAGTTGTAAATAAAGAATATTTAAAATTGATACATCAAAAGATATGAGCATTGATATATATATGTGTGTGTGTGTGTGTGTTTGCAAGTGTGTATGTGTGTGTGTGTGTGTGTGTTTGCAAGTGTGTATGTGTGTGTGTGTGTGTGTGTATGTTTAGTGGACCTCTCTTATTCTTGAATTACTCACTTTTAAACATATTGTCCACATTTTAATAGTTCCTCTAATTATTAATTCTACTTTCTCAGTTTGGAATATTAAGAAAACTACATTTTCCAGTCTCTATTAAAGCCAAGACAAAGATGTGACCCAAGCTCTGCCAATCAAACTAATTCAGCTGTGAACCACATGAGCGAATGGACTGGGCGACGGGAGTCCATTTTCCTGGTACAAGTGTAAAACGTGTTTTCCAGTCCGAGGAGGCAGCAACTAACCTAGTCATGTTGGCATCCATGCAATTTGCCCCAGCACATTCATGTTTTCTGCCACTATGAAACAAAGAAAAAGGCAAACCATAACCACAGTGCTGACTCAAGACTTGCAGAAATACAGCACCATCCACTCTGCCTCTTGGCTCAAACAGACCCATCTGCTCTGCTTTAGAAGTGTTTATTACATGGCTCCCCCCAGTTCTGATGCATTTTGCCCTTAACTCCACAACTTAGCAGGCGCCATCCTTCCCGACTCCAGTTACAAACCCTTCCTTGCTCTCATTACAAAGTTGTGTAGGTTTTAAATGGTTTGCCCAACCTTTTTTTCTTCTCATAAATCCTGTTACTTTTAATGAGCATTGGTAGAGAATCCGGGACTTCTCAGAAATGCATATATTGCATTATAGCAGAAATATCTGCACCATGTGTTATTTAGAGATATAGAAGTAGCCATCAGAACCCAAAATATAGAAATGGTTCAATGTGGCTATGTTTAGGGAGTGGGAACAGGATGGGAAAATACAGCTTTGCATTTTAACCTCCCCTGTACTCTATATATTGTACCTATGCATAACTTTAATTTTTCTAATCTTTTCTACTGTCACACTAAAAAAAGAAAAAGCAACTGGAACAAAGGAAATACTGTAATCATGATACTATCACCATATCATCAAAAATGCATAAAATATTTAAAAAGTAAACTTAAAATGTAGGACAATTAACTAAAGAACTGCATAACAATTAAAGATAAAAAAGAAAATATAAGCAAAAGAAAAAACAAGTTCCAGGAAGAAAAAGCAATAAAAGAATGTGTCAGGGAGTATATGTATTTGAAAAAATTGGCTATCCATGACTGATAAGGCTGGCCTCAATAATGGGAGAAATTATAAGTTTCTTTATAAGAAAACTTTTGTAGACACAGTTTCAATAACTATTTAAGCTAAATTATCACAGTTAGACACTGCAAAACCAGAGTTTTATTATAATAGGAAAAGGCAAAAAAATCATACTTATTACAGATAGCATAAGTGCTACAATTTTGTAAGTTTAAATACAAATTTAATAGGGTAGAGTAGGTAAAATGCCATCAAAGAAAAGAACAAAAAGTCAACAAATTTAGGTTTCTTACATTATCCCTAAAATGTTAAACTAAGAACACAAAGCATATGATTTTTCACTATGAAATAAGGTAATGGATTTCTTTTCACTGCTATTCAGAGCAGTAAAAGCAAATAGTTTTACACAAAATGAAGATTTTAAGTCAAACTCCAATAATTTAAGTATATAAAAAAAACTTCAATAACATATCAAACAGAATTAGAAATAGAAATGTTTTAATTATATAATTTAATATTGGTTTATTCAGTTCCATGTAGAAAGAAAAAAAGGCAATGTTGAGTGAAAGAAACTATGTTGATTTATAGAGTGTATGCAGTACTTAGGAATATCATATATCTTTTAAAGCATGAAACAAGTGGGTAAATGTGAAAAAAAATTCCTAAATGTTATAAAAATACATAAAAGCTGAAACATAAAAGCATTTCATCAGTAAAACTCAAGTGATTTTTTTTAAAGCATGAGGTAATTTAATTGTGAAATAAATATTGTAACATGAGGCATTGTTATACTATGGTAATATCAGGGTTCAATAATCTAAGATCTGATGTACAGTGTTGCCACTTATTAGCTGAATGACTTAGAGAATTTTCTCATCTTTCTGAAACTCAATTTCCTTCTCTCTAAAACAAGAATAAAAATTGTTAGCACATACCATACTAAAAAGATTAAATCAAAACATACATGGCCCTTATAAAAAGACTGGCATAAAATAGACATGAATGAAAAGTATTACCCTCCCCATTAATATATTTCTATTGTCAATACCTTTTATACTTTCAAACTGCATTTAAATTACATCACAAATTAGTTATCTCATCACATCCAAAAATATGTAAAAATTTTGCTCAATGTTTGCTTCAGAGGCTATACACTGTAATAAAAATGAAGCCTCTTCAATCTGGGCTAGCTTTGCCCTTCCCTATCTATGAGCAAGTCCACCTTCTCCAAACCTTAGCTTTCTCATCTGTAAAGTAATGACACTGATGTCTAATTAGAAGGACTGTTGTGACAACTAAAAGGGATATGCATAAGATGTACTTTTAACCATTTTTATTTACCATTTAACAGGAACTATACTAAGTCCAGTTATATAAAATATTTTACACACAATTAGGAGAGAACCTATGGTTATTATTTTAACCTTTGTTAAAACATAGGTCAAACCAAAAAATTGACCAGGTAGCAAGAATGATATACTCAGTGTGCTTTTTCTATAGAAATTACCAATTAATCCTTTAATTTATTAACCAAATGTGTCAGGCTATTTTTAAAATTCAATAAGGTCATTCAATAAATACATAATGAGCATCAACTATATTCTAGGTACTTTTCATGAGTATTGGGGATCTAGCAATGAATAAAATACAGAAAACTCTGCCCTCACAGGATTTAGAAACAACTGGCAACAGGCCACCATATGGGGCAACAAATGTAGTAGTCACATCCCAATATAGCATCCAAGAGCCTAAAACTTGTTTCGTTCAGTACAACTAACTAGATATAATTATGACAACGAAAATTCTATAGGAAGTATGACTTGCAAAGTGAGACCAAGTACCAAATCATCAACATTCCTATTCTGGAAAAGAACAACAAACTACTCTATCAGACACGAGGACATTGTCTCATCCAAGTTCTCTGCAAGGTCAAACTACTTGGAAAACAATTCCAAATAAAAATGACTTATTTTCCTTACTCCTGAAGAAAAAAATTAATTTTACCCCAGATAACAGTCTACAAGATTTCTAAATCATTTATTAAATAGGCTTTTGATATTAGAAGCTTATTTTAAACATGAAAGAAATATACACAATTTTCAATATATAATTTAAAACAACTTTACTTAAGGTTTACCATCAGAAATATAAACGATTCTCAACAAGTTAAACAAAACATGTTAAATCAATAATAACTTTAAACCAAAATATCTTTGCATTGTCAAAGATAAATATGATTTCATCTGGTAATAGTCTTTGATTATGTGTTTTTATTCAAAGTTTATTTAGAGAAGAGAATCTTAATTTGTTATTTTCGGTCCAACAGATCATCAGTTGATCTGACATACAAATTAAATAAAATATTAGGTCACATCATAATAAATTTACTAAAATAAAACTACTGACATATTATTTATTCAGAATTATAAAATCAAATGTTTCTTTAACTTACAATGACAAAGTCAGGCCTCACTTTGGAAACCTAGTGATACTAACAATAAAACCTGGCCTAAGAGAGGCCTCTAGTGGTTATTGATAGTTATTAACTCCCCTTCCTACCCTCAACCTTACACTCTAAATTCTCATATTCATATTCATACTCATATTCTCTTTATCTCTCCCTTTTTCTCCCTCCCTTTCTTTCTTCCCCTCCCTCTCTCCCTGTCTGTCTGTCTGTCTGTGTCTCTCTCTCCCCTCCCTCTCTCCTCCTTGGTTGGGGGGGCGCGGGGAGTCTCACACAAACACAACCTCAAGAAAAACAGGTAGTATTGAAGCACTGGGGTTTAGTTCAGTTGGTAGAGCGTTGCGCTGCAGTCTATGAGGTTCCGAGTTCAATCCCCAGCACCGCAAAAATGGGAGAAGGGCCTGGCAATCCTGAAACAGTCAGCCATTGAAGAGTCTATGAGGGTCACTATGAGTCGACAGCACCTAACAACAACATTGAAGCACTGAATTATTTAAGAATGAAAAAATAATTTTAATGTGTATAACCAGGAGTGTATAACCAATACAGATTCTCTAAGGGCAAATCCTTCTACTTCCCCATGAAACCAATGTAGAGAGCCATGCAGTACAAACCAAAGACCCTAAATATTACTTTGCTAGTGATACCAATCTTATATTTTAAAATGAAATTGATGGCACCTATCAATTCACTGAAATTTTTTTTAAAGAGTACAGAATTAAAGTTAAATTTCTAATTTAATCAATGAATCTTCGCTATTGGTCTTCTAAATATGTTTCCCGCTTATAACAAATACTTACAAAGATTAACACCAATTTACAAATGCAAAGACTAAGCAAACTTAGTCCTTTTTACATATAAATAACCACCTACAACCAATTGTCTAGGTTTAACTCCTCAGTTCCACTCCTACAAAATCCTTTTCCTTTTTTCCCCAGCTGAGAACTCTCTGCTCCCAGAATCTCCCCATCTCCACCTCACATCACCAGCCTTAATATCTGCCTTCACTTTATCTAGGCCCCCAGTGAAGTCTTGTGGCAAGAATAGGAATAGCTGAGGGGAAAGAACAGGAGGAAATAATGCTAAATGTAGGGACACTGAGTGTTCCCTCCCAACAAGGGTCACCAGCACATGCCATAGCTGAATTACTTTAGTCTTTACATGTCAGCATCTCTGAGATTGTGTCTAGCTTCCATGATGGATAACCCAATCTCAAGATACTCTGAGACTGTTGTTGTTGTTGTTGTTGTTGTTGTTAGGTGCCGTCGAGTCGGTATCCAACTCATAGCGACCCTCTGTACAGCAGGGGAAACACTATTGTCAGTGCTTCTCTGCTGTTCATAGGGTTTTCAATGGCAGATTGATTTTTTGGGGAGTGGGTTGCCAGGTCCTTCTCCCAAGCCTGCAGCATCTGGTGTTCCCAGGCGGTCTCCCATTCTGGTACTAACCAGGCCTGACCCTGCTTAGCTTCCGAGATCTGATGGGATCCGATGCTACTGGGCTGCGGCTGCAGGCCTACTCTGAGACTACAGGTGCCCTAATACATAGCCAAACAATGAACATTCCCATCTATGGACACACCTTCCTATTTCACTGCATAGTTCATACTTAAAAGAGAAAGGAAAGAGTAAGGGAAAGAGCTGGAGAGTAGACAGAATAGGGAGAAAGATCCTCTTTATATCATTTCCTAATTTTGTCAAAAATTTAAAATTAATAAGAAACTTCCTCAAAATCTAAAAAAAAAAAAAAGGAGATATTCCTTTTGGGCGTGGAGAGTGGAAGCTATGAGACAGTATCTTGTAGCACAGAGAAAAGTCCTGATCCAAAGTAGTACACAGTGGTTGTGTGGGCAGAAGCCAGCAGGTCTACCCTGGGACCAGGAAGCAGGCTCCAAAGGGAGCTGGCCCAGGTTGATCTCTCCCAGATAAAATTCCATAACAGTGACCCATCTGCAATGCCAACAAAGAAATAAGAGGAGAAAAGACTCTGAAAAGCACAAGTTCATATAATAAGGTTTGAACAGTAAAACACATGCTCTTGTTTCATGAGAAAACATTATAGAACTTCTCTGGCCAATGTACATGTCTGTTATAAAGTCTAGTCATCTGGATCCCAAGTACAGAAAGGCAAATGATATGATAGCAAAAAATAAGATAAAATGGGATTTACTTTTAAAAAGGCATAACCGTAAAACTAAGCAAAAAAAAAGTATCAAAGAAATAGTCATATATGTCAATAAATATGTGTGTTAAATTTAGTATAATAATCCATGTTCTCTTGAACTAAATTTTTTTTAAATTATGTGTTAGTTACTTTTGCATATCTGTGATCAAAATATGTGAGAAAATGGACAACTGTTAAGAAAAATTAAGTACAAGGTCAAAGTAAAACTTAAGACAAGTAAGTGTTACAACTTTAAAAATATACTAAGTGATTTACTCAGACAACAATAATCTAGAGTTATTTTTTTATTTGTGTTCTCTTTGTTTCTTGAGATGGAGTCTTCCTAGGTTGCCCAGGCATTGAGTCTCAAACTCAACAATGCTCGCATCTCAGCCTCCTGAGTAGCTGGGATTAAAGGCATGAGTCAAGATGCAGAGCTAGAGTTACTTCTCTTTACACTAAGAACCAGAAAAATCACTAAGTTCAAAAGAACTTAATATTTTAACAGTATGTAGAGCACACTGTCAAATTTTTTCATGCTAATCTTCTATCTATGTTTTATTGACTATGCAAAGGCATTTGACTGTTTGGATCATAATAAACTATGGATAACACTGCAAAGATTGGGAATACTACAGCACTTACTTGTACTCATAAAGAATCTGTACATGGACTAAAAGGCAGTTCTTTAAAAAGAACAAGGAAACTCTACCTGGTTTAAAGTCAAGAAACATGTGAGTCAAGGCTGTATTCTCTCACTACATGTCTTAAATCTCTATGCTGAGCAAATAATCTGAGAAGCTGGACTTTATGAAGAAGAACATGGCACCAGGATTGGAGGAAGACTCATTAACAACCTGTGTTACACAGATGACACAACTCTGCTTGCTGAAAGTGAAGAGGACTTGAAACTTTACTGGTGAAGATCAAAGAACATACACCTTCAGTATGGATTGTGCCTCAACATCAACAAAACGAAAATCCTTACAACTAGGTAAGTATGCTACTTCATAATAAACAGAGAAAAGACTGAGGTTGGCCAAGATTTTGCTCTACTTGGTTCTAGAATCAACACCCATGGAAGCAGCAGTCAAGAAATCAAAAGACACATTGCATTGAGAAACGCTTTCGCAAATGACCTCTTTAAAGTGTTAAAAAGTAAAGATGTCACATTGAAGATGAAGGTACCACCTAACTCAAGCCATGGTGTTTTCAGTTGCATCATATACTTGTGAAAGCTGGACACTGAATAAGGGAGACAGGAAAATAATTGATGATTTTGCATTATAGTGCTGGAGATGAATATTGAATATACCATGAACTGCCAAAAGAACCAACATATTCCTCGTAGAAGTTCAACCAGAGTGCTCCTCCGAAGCAAGGATAGCTAGACAGCATCTTACATATTTTGGACATGCTGTCAGGAAGGACCAATCCCTGGAGAAGGACATCATGTTTGGGAGAGTGTTGAGTCAACAAAAAAAAGGAAGACCCTCAACTAGATGGATTGACACAGTGGCTGCAACAATGGGCTTAAACATAAAAAAGGTCATGTGCTAGCATAGAGTCAGGGAGTGTTTCATTCTGTTATACTATAAAAGGTCACTATGAGTTAGGCCATGGGAGAAGGATGTGGCAATCTACTCCCAAGGCAATCCCAAAACAATCAACCATTGAAAACCCTATAAGGCCCACTATGAGTCGGACATGACTTGACTCAACAGCACCTAACAACAACGAGTTAGACCCAACTCAATGTTACCTAACATAGCAACAAATAGTCATAATATTTTTCAACAAGTATATCTGGGGCATCATTTCCATGGTAGGTATTGTTGCAGATCCCGAGAATTCAGCAGTGGACCACAACAGACAAAAAACCCCACCCTCGTAGAACTTACCTTTAATGGGGAACATAAGATCAACAATATAAATATTAAGCTAGGCACAGTGGTGCACACCTATAATCCCAGTAGCTCAGGAGGCAGAGGCAGGAGGATCACAAGTTCTAGACCACAGGCAGTCTATGTAACTTAGTGAGACCCTGACTCAAAAAGTAGCTCTGCTTTTGTGCTCTGGTTTCACATCAGTGAGACAGCAGAGCTCAGTTACAAACAAGAAAACAAACCTGAGCAAAGGGTGTGGACAGAGACATATGACAAAAGGAACTCCTGGACAAAGCATAACAACGCTCTTTCTGAGTCTGTAAAAAAGATGTACTATACAGGCTTCATATTTCTTAGCATATATGCTTAGTATCGTGGCAATCCATTCCTGATGCAATTCCGAATCAATCAGTCATTGAAAATCCTATGAGGGTCGCTATGAGTCGGACATGATTCAACAGCACCTACCAACCAACCAACCAATGCTTAGGAACAGAAATGTTTCAGATCTCAGAATATTTTGGATTTGGGGATATCTGCAGACACTTTACTCATTGAGCACTCCTAATATGAAAACCCAAACTTTGAGGTTTTTTGAGCAGTTTTGAATTTTGGATTTTCAAAACTGGGATGCTAACAGAAAGACAAAGTAAAGGAAACTCGGACGAAGGACAGTGCTTCTTTTTACCTTTTGTTGTTGCTGAAGTATAACATGTATACAAAAAAAGTGAAACATCATACCATATCCCATAAACATGTACAATTATCATGCATCAATTAAAAATAAAAAGTTTGGAAGTGCATAAAATGTATGTTTTCCTCAATTTTCAAAAACTGAATTTATATAACCAGTACTAAGAACAAGAAGCTGTTTCTGGCAACACTCACTCTTCCCTCCTACTTGCAATAGCTAACTGCCCTCATGGTCAATGCTGGCCCAACTTCGAACACCAGAGTTGTGGCTATCTTTGAAATTTATATAAATAAAATCATACATTACATATTCATTTGAGCCTGCCTTCTTTAAGTTGTGTTTGTGAGATGAGTACAGATTCCATTAAAGTTTTAGCTCATTCATTCCCATTACCAAACAATATTCTCCTTACTTTTTAATTATCCATTCTCTGCTTGATAGACATTTAAGTAGTTCACTGTGTAGAGCTATAGAAACAGTGTGCCAATAAACAGCTTTGTACATATTACTAATACGAAAATTTTAAATGAGAAATGCTTGAAATTTTTCAAGCAGCAACACGAGGCTCAAAAAGTTTTGAGTTTCAAATTTTTTCATTAGAAATGCAAATGTTATAAAATCCAAAAACGCCAAAATCTAGAACACTTCTAGTCCCAAGCACTTTGAATAAGGTACACTCAACCTATGCATGCTTCAATTTATTTGGGTCTTTATTTTTCCTGAATAATATTTTGTTATTTTCTATGTAAAGTTCTGACATGTGTATTACTAAATCTTCCCTTACATATTCCTGATCTCAAGGGGGAAGCTGTCAAATTTTCACTGTTGTTGTTGTTGTTAGGTGCCGTCGAGTCATGTCCGACTCATAGCGACCCTCATAGGGTTTTCAATGGCAGATTGCTTCAGGATTGCCTTGGGAGTGGGTTGCCACGTCCTTCTCCCATAAATTTTCACTAGCAAACATAATTTTTTTGCTGCAGGCATTTTGTGGATCACTAAGAAATTTTTAGTCATGAATGGATATTGAATTTTAACAAGTGCGTTTATACATTATTAAAATAATCATCAAACTTTCTTATTTTCTATTAATTTGAGGAATTTTGTCAACTGCTTTATGAATGCTTGCAAACACTATTATCTATATATGTTAGGTGCCATTGAGTATAGCTATGTTCATAAAAGAAGTTTCTCTATGGTTTTTCCTTTATTATACTCTTCTAAACAGTATGATGGGAGAAGGACCCGGCAACCCACTCCCAAAAATCAATCCACCATTGAAAACCCTATGAATAGCAGAGAAGCACTGGCAATAGTATTTCGTCTGTTGTACATAGGGTCACTATGAGTCAGACACTGACTCAATGGCACCTAACAACAAACAATATGCTAATCTTGATATGAAGATAATGTTGACCTCATAAAAAGAACTTGGAGTTTTCTCTGACTTTACTGTGTACACATAACACAGGACAATCCTTATGTCAAGGATTAAGTAACACATAAGATTGTCTTATTAAGAATTCTCCACTAAAACTGTACCTGCCTGGAGTTTTCTTTGTATGTGAATTACTGAAAATGGATTTAATTCCTTAAATAGGAAATGACAATTCAGGTTTTCTAATTCTTTTTTGTTTTTGTGGTACTGGGGGTTGAACCCAGGGCCTCATGCTTGCATGCTTTCCAAGTGCTGGACCACTGAGCTGCCACCTCCAGCCCAGTTTTGTTTTACTGTATGAGACAGGATCTAGCCAAATTACTCAGACTGCCTATGGTCTCGAACTTGCGATCCTCCTGCCTCCGCCTCCCAAGCCACTGGGATTACAGGCATGTGCCACGGCGCCCAGTTTCTCTTTAATTGATATTAAGTAATTTGTATTTTTATGGAAATTTGTCCATTTTACTCAGAACTTATTCATAAAATTATCAGCATTATTTAATATGTATTTAATTTAATGCTTCTATTTGGGGGGTTATATCTATGATCTTACTGTCTTCTGTTGATCCACTTAGGTTTTTTGTATATATTTCCTTTCTTTCATTTGTATTCACCAAACATTCTTATTAATTTATAATTTTCTAGTTAGCTGGCTAGATATGCATTCTTTGACTATTATTTCAGTTATTACACTAGAAATTAGGACATACATCTTTAAGTATAACTTCATAAAAATGTTACACTTCACTAACAATCCTCGAAAAATTGGCACAGTTGAGTTATCATCAAATATTTGTTGCCTTAAAAAGTTCATTTGATACAATCCAATTTTGTAACTGTCTGGGAAACATTCAAAAACTCTTCAGCTTCCTCTGTTGCCAAACCATCTCTCCCTGTGTCTCTTTGTCTCTCTGTCTCTCTCACTCTATCTTCCAAACAAGGCACCAAGGATAAACAAAAAGTATGAACTCCTCAACTGTTGCAGGGTTATTTTATTGTGCACAGTACAATAAGGAGTATGCTCAATAAATCATTTTTACCTTTAATAGGCTTTTCTTGATTAGGCATTTCAAAAGATGCACATCAATATCGAATTTAACACATCATGAATAAAACTGAGGAATTCAATGTTGTCCTAAGACAAAAGCTACTGATAAAACACAGCTAACTGATAAAAAATATAAATATAAATGTTGGTTACTACAAAATTTATAAAGATGAAGAAAAGCTTAACTTTAGTCCAACAATAATCAAAAAAATACTCATTTTTAAGATGAATATTTGGTTATCAGGCTTTCTTCTTTCAAATCATCTCTAAATCCTAGAGGAAAAAGCTAAATACTAAAATTCTTCTTTTTTGATACATGAAAGGAAAACAAGAGAGGTACCACAATCAGCAATGAGAAGAGTCACAAATATACCCTAAGTAATCAAGAAATGGTAAGCTGGCTTTCACTGTCACAACTGGAGGGGCAGCAACTAGAAAAATAACATGATGAAAGGACCCAGACACAAATCCAAAATAATGATGGTAACAAGCCAGATGTTTGATGCATCATTTCTCATTCAATAGAGAGCTCTAGTTTCCTTTTTCATCTCTCTGAGCAGGACGAGCCCTAAGGACACTGGGCCTACATTTCAAAACCACACAAAGATGCAGCCAGTACACTTAATAAAAGAGGGGAAAACCAAACTAATACAAATATAAAAAGTTTCCCCCTTCTTTCTTCCACTCTCTCTCCTGTCTTTGCATTCATGGTTACCAATCTGAGGTGTTATAATATTTGTGTTTTGCTAGAAGCTGCTATAAATCCATTTTGAATGTAGAAGGTACAAACATATAAAGTTCTAAAAGTGACTACTCTAACATCATATCAGAACAGCCCACCATGGCATGACAAAAGATCATATCCCCATGCAGAAGTAGCATCCATACTAAAATATAAACCCAAGTGGGAGATGAGTGTTGTAAACAAGAAGCCAGCTCCAGGTTAACTACAATTTGGAACATTTGGCGATTTGAGAGAAAACACAATCTCTAACTTAATTTGAAAATACCTGCAAAAAGTACTGAATCATTTTCATGCAGTTTTGAATAATCCAAACTGAAATAGTGCTCTTAATTATAGCAACTATAAGCTTAGGATATTGTTGAAACCATTTGTAACCACGTCAAGTGTTTTGATGATGTCAAGTGAGTTTACAAAGTCTTAAATCTTCTAAAATCTTAAATTCTTAAATCTTCTAAATTACAAAACGATCTTCACCTGAGAATACCCTACACCTTTACAGCAGTAGTATCTGTAGATTGTTTTCATGTAACTAACCTAAGAAACAGCCTGTAAAAGCTACAATACCAAAGCTCAAAAAAAAAAAAAAAAAAAAAAGTAAATGTAAAATATTCTAGGTCTTAGAACTTACTTGCTATGGCAGCAAACCAGAAAAACATAATACATGCAATTGTTACTTAGACTTTAGAAGATGAGATCATCAGAAACCAAAAGAGCTTAACCTTAGTATGTACCAGTATGAAAACTAATGCTCTTTAAATTATGTAGACATTAGTATGAAAAATGTCAGTTACAGACAAATATATGAGAACTAAATTATATTCTTCAAAGAGAGCTACATGAATCCTACCAATAGTATGAATAAGGTCAATGTAATCAGGCCAAATATCAAGATAGGAACTATAAATCAAAGCAGACAGAATCCCATAACAACAACACTCAAACTGTGCTCCACAGTATTAAGGCTATATGAAGAGAGTTATATTTTAAAAAATAAGTGCATCAGTTTTGGAGAGAAGATGCATAAATATTCAGCCAAACCATTTACCTGACTGAACTGAACCTAGCCTACTGAACCATAACCAAGAAGAAGTTAAAAACACAAGTGACCTCAACATTCCTGATACGCTCTCTTATTTGCAGTGCTCCATTACTCACACAACTCAATCTGATCTGGCTCCAGGAAGGACACAATTTTGCAATATTTTAAACATAGAAAACTATGGGAGAAAAAAAGAAACTCTGAAGTGATTGGGCTCATTGACCATTAAGTTGATTACACAGCACCCATTCCCTTCAGGCTGCAAGTTTAGAAGTTGAAAATGCTTATGTAGCTCACAATTTCAAAGTAATTCTTTGCAAATATCCAACAAATTTTCCCAAAACCTTGAAGAAATGACATTCTATCAACATTATATTTATACCTTGCAAACTGTATCTACATCCCAAGGTATTATAGTCCTCAGATCAATGATTTCACAAGACACTCCAAGCTTTTCTTGTGCCATGGAAGCCACCTCCCTGATGACATGAACCTGAAAAGAAGAGAAACATAAGTAGAGAATGACTAGAAAAATTTAGGCCTGAAAACCTAGTTGAATGTTAACGTCATTCATAGCAATGCTGTTTGCAAACAGAGGAACAAATCTATATGAAGAATCCATAAATTTGTTTTACACATGTTGAACCCCATATTCCACTAAAGTAATCAAAGTTAAATGTATAGAAAACAGAAAGAGATGCTAAGAGAAAAAGAGAGAAGCCAATGCTAGAGATACTGATTCCAAAGATAGCACATGGAAGGTAAATAAAGTCACAGGTATAGGTGTTGCTTCTAGGAAAAGCATTAGAGGGGAAATAAGGGCAGAAATCATAGAACCCCATAGATTACCAAAATTTAAAGGGAAATGGTGGAACAGGAGATAACTAAAAATAAACAAAATAGCTAAAGAGATAGGGGAAGAAAGGAAAATAAAAACAACCCAGGAGTTCATGTATCCCAGAAGCCAAACACAAAAAGGTTTCACAGAGATGGGAGCCAGTGTCCACACCAAAGTATGGGGAAAGTGCTGTATTTAACAACCAGAAGATTAAAAGACCAGAAAAACAGCTGTATGTAATTAGTGGTGACAACTCATAAAGTACAAAAACATAAGAAAATTAAGAAATTAAACATATACAGTAGAAATAGTTGTGCAAGTTTTGTGATAAAAGAAGGAGGAAGATATAATAGTATTTACAGAAAAGGTACTCTTTAGATAGTAAAGAAATATATGCCTTTCCAATTAAAGCAACATGGCAAGGAAAATCTGAAGGTGCAGGAGAGTAAGGAACTAGCCAATGGACCACAGTCCCAGAGATGGAATGCAACCAGCCACTTCTTCAAGGACAAAGGGAAGAAAGAAAAGATTAACAGAAAAGTGTTTTTTGTGAAGGAGGAGCAACTTATGGGAGTTAGTACCTAGTAAACTCTAAATTCTCTATTAAAAAGAGAAGCAAGGTTATGTACTAAGGGTGATGTGCATGGGGATTAAAAAGTAGACAGAAGAAAAACAGGAAAAAAAGTTTACCACAATTGTCATGAGCTGAATCAATGGGATGCCACTCAACAAGAAGCAGTTACCCCACTGCAGATGAGGAACATGAGCACTGCACTCTCCAACCCAAAAATCAGGTGCAGAAGGGAATAGGAGCTTGCAACACTATAAAGTATTTTTGTTATTTTTTATACCATGCTGTCCTAAATTTTCTAAAATAAGTATGAAATATGTTATCGTAAATTTTCTAAAATAAAGTGTTTCCTTAATACCGAAAAATAAAAACTACCATTTCTTTAAAGGGAAAGAGAAAAATGTAAGAGACATTAGTCTTTAACTAAAGAAAGAGTCCTTAGCTTAGAAGTTTGGATGAGCTGGGTATGGTGGTGCACACATGCAGTCCCAGCTGCTTGGGAAGCTGGAGGATCACTGGAGCCCAAGATCTCGAGGCCAACCTGGACAACAAAGCAAGATCATGGCTCAGAAAAAAAAAAAGTTTGGAGGTAAAGAAATGTAACAACATGCCCTAGAGAAAGCTGATGTGGATCAATAAAGAGGGTCACTAGAAATGAGGTGTGAAATTCTGTGGCTGGACCATTGAATTGGTCCCCATGTCTCATAAAGTAATCATGATAGATGGCAGAAAATGGGATTATAAAAAAAAAGATCTTAAGTGTAGCAACAAGTGATGAAGATATATAATATGTGCATTAAAAGTGCTTTTAATGAATACAGTTTTGTAAACTCAAATATATTTTAATAACTTACCATACGTTTATCTATTTTAATATGATCAAATAGGTACCTCACCTCCATTCAGAAAGTAGTACTTCAAACCTCCAGTTAGTGAGTAAATTCTGAGGATTAAATGTATAGCATGGTGACTACAGCTAACAAAATTGTACTGTTTACTTGAAATTCACTGAAAGTAGATCTTAAGTATCCTCTACACACACACACACACACACACACACACACACACACACACACACACACACTCACTCATGCATACCATCATAACTGTGTACTAATGAATATGTTAATTCATTTGATTGTGGTAATTATTTCACAATGCATACATACATACCATATATTCTTGAATATAATAAACACCATTTCAACAGTTTTAGAGGGCTACAAAATCAGATGCTGATTAAAATTGCATTCTGACTTGATTTGCCCTCAAGAGCTGTACTGACAGTTCCCCACTGAGAATCCAATCCGCACATGACTCTAATCCACATCTGATTTTGTAGCCCTCTACAACTGTAGAAAGGATGTGGATTAGATGTGAGAATGTGCAGTTATCTAAGATATAAAGAAAACATCATTTTCAGCTCTTCATATATCAGGATCAAAAATGAGAGCTTCCAAGCACAAAATGGGCTTTCATAGTTGGGATCAGCATTACTGACCTGAGTCCCCCAGGCAACTAGCGTCACATCACTCCCTTCCTGTATGACCTCGGCCTGTGACAGTGGGATGTTGTATGGTTCTATAGGTACCTGTTCCACTAACACACAATAGGAAAAAAAGTAAGGTTAATTATATATCTCATGTGCCATTTGTGCCTTAAAGAATATAAGAACCCCACTGTAACAAAGCTTTATTTTCATTTTTTCTTTCCCCAACTTCCATAACTTATTTAAAATAGAAATAGCATTTGTTACTGGCTCCATGACATTACCACATAAATAAAAAAGTGCAATATAAATAAAAAATATAGGTCAGCTATCCTGGAAGAGAAGACTTTAGTTAGAAACTAAATAACAACATATGGGCTTCAGTCAATAATAATATGTCAATATTGGTTTATTAATTAAAACAACTGTAGCATACAAATGTAAGATGTTAATGGGGAAACTGGGTGTGTGGTACACGGGAATTCTCTGTACAATCTTCATATCTTTTCTGTAAATCTAAAATTGTGCCTTTGAAAAAAGTTTATAAAATTGTTAATACATTTGCTTAAACCTTATTGGACTGAATTAAGTTCCCAGACAAATTTTCTATCAAGCAGTAAATTTATGACTATTTGAAAAATGGAAAAAACTCATAACAGGATCAAATTTTTTAGTATATTTTATTTTGGCACTTTGCACCCATGAACACTTCATTAACGATTGACAACTACCAATTCTTTAAGTTTCAAAGCTAAATACTGAATACCTCAAAAAGATAAAGTGCCAGTCATAGTAGTGCATTCCTGTAATCCCAGCACCCAGAGGGCTAAGGCAAGAGGATTGCAAGTTCAAAGACAGTCTGGGCTATGGAGAAACTTCAAGGCCAGCCTGGAAGATGATATAGTGATATTGAGAACCTGTATCATAAAAAAAAAAAAAAAAAAAAACTGGGCCCAGTGGCACATTCCTGTAATCCTACTGACTCAGGAGGTTGAGGCAGGAGGACCACAAGTTCAAGGCCAATGACATCCTGCATAACTTTCTGAGATCTTGCCTCAAAATAAAAAATAAAAAAGGGGATGAGAGTATAGCTCAGTTGTAAATCAGTTAAAAAGTATGTGCAAGGCCGTGGGAATTAGCTCCTCCAAGCCAAAAGGAAGAAGATGGGAGAAGGATATGGCAGGCCACTCCCAAAACAATCAGCCATAGAAAACCCTATGGATAGCAGAGAAGCACCGTCAGACTTAGTGCCTCTTTCATTCTGTTGTATATAGGGTTACTATGAGTTGGACTTGACTCAGTATCACCTAACAGACAGAAGAAACATCCCAGAGAAAATCATCGTATTATTTTTCTGCACAACCAAGCACATGCAATATAGAATTGACTAAATCTGAGAGGAAATTATATATACAGTGAATTTTAAAATGAATTTGAGTAGGAAGCTGAAATTGCCTAGCTGGGAAACTTTCGTGAGTTCTTCTGTGAGAACAACATAACAGTGAAAATGCTGGGGAAAAAACTTGCTCTCCTTTGTTCATTTTCCCTACAGTTCTTTTATTATACATACTTTGTTTTTTCATTCAGAGTGCCCATAAGAGTAAATCAAAAGTAAAAGCTCCCTCTGCCCCCCAATGAGTCCTTCCAACTCCTCCATCCAGAGGTAAGCAGTGTTAACAGCTTCCTAGATGTCTACAATATACAGCTCCTACTCTTTTGTTATTCAAACTTCAGAATCATCTTCTAACATTTGGTAAATCCATTCCTTCAACCTTACAAATCAGGGGCCTTTATCTACCACAAAAGTGAGTTCTACATACTCACTTCCCAGCTTCCCTTGCAGCTAGGTCACAAAACTAGCTCCATCAATCAAATGTACCCAACAGCAGACTGAATTGGAAGCTGATGACATGAAAGAGCAGCCACTATCCAGCACCCTCGTCCAGAGTCCTATATCCAGGCTCAGCAGTAATGATTTAAATAGCAGTGGGCACTGTAGTATATTATCCACTGACAGCTCTGGGGCACCTTTGCAAAACAAGTTATTTAGAGGATTGGTTCCAGATCTATGGTCTCTGAGTCTGGCTCAGATATTCCAGAGAACTATGAAATATTTGTTGCTGTTGTTGTTGTTCTTGTTCTTGTTCTTGTTAGGCACCATCAAGTTGGGTCCAATTCATACCAACCCTATGTACAACAGAATGAAACACTCTCCGACACTCTCTCACCATGCCTGGCACTATATTATCTTTAAATAAACCTTTTCTGCTTATGTTGAACAGAATTGACTTTATTTTCTTGAAAACTAAGAACTCTGATTCAGCTTTTCAGATATTTACAATATGCAAGTACATATACACGTAAGGCTAACCTCTTGATCATATTGTACACACTGTTCAGAACTTTTCTACAATCTCCCTTTTTTCTTTACTTAGCAATATACCTTAACCATGTTTTCATGTCAAAATATAGATTTAAAGCAATTTTTATAAATAAAAACATTAAATTTAATGGTGCTGTTAACAATGATGTACCCTTGAGGAATTTCACAACTTTTTAATGTTTGTATTTCCAACCTATCAATATATCAGTAACTAATGCCAGAGATGGCTGGATAGTCACTAAGTGATTAATGTGTCTAAATAAAAAAGAAAATAGTAAAACCTATAAAACTACTTTCATAGGTATATCTCAGAGCAGATGATAGTTAACAAACCTGAGACATGAAGCAGTGGTAGGAAACATAAGCATTGAAGCATTATTTTAAGTTTTTATGTAGCACATTATGTTAAGTCAGATATGTTCACTGTCCAAGCCAGGGACAGTCACACTACAATATATAATTTTTGTATAAACATTTCACTGGATCATAGTTATGCCATTCATTTCTATATTGCTTTGTTGTTGTTGTTAGGTGCCGTCGAGTCGGTATCCGACTCATAGCAACCCTCATAGGGTTTTCAATGGCTGATTGCTTTGGGATTGCCTTGGGAGTGGATTGCCAGGCCCTTCTCCCATTTTTGCGGTGCCAGGAATTGAACTCGGGACCACAGAGACTGCAGCGCAGCGCTCTACCAACTGAGCTAAATCCCAGCCCCCTATATTGCTTATGGCTGTTTTTACCCTACAACAGCAGAGCTAAGTAGTTGCAACAGAGACAGAATGGCCTGAAAATCTAAAACATTTGCTATCTCTTCCACAACTGTAAACAATGCTTTCAGAAATTAATTCTAACTCATTCACTGATGACCTAACCCCAGTCATGGATGGATGGATGGGTGGATGGATGAATGGACAAACAGACTGGGAGACATAATCAATGGTGGTAGCATGCTCTACTTAGCAGTCAGGCAACATTAGGGTCAGGAACGAGCTGATGACATCTGGCCAAAGGTAGCACACTGGCACTTTGCCATCATCATGTTCTCTGGCAGTAAGATCTGCAGGCCAGTAGACAAGGCTTGAAGCCAATACACATTCCGTCCTGCTTGTGAGTCAGTGGCCACTACTGGAGGCCTATCTCCTGCCTTGTAAATCCATTGTCAGCTGGTGATTAGGAAATCCCTGGAACATGGGACCCTAATGGCTGGCACACCAAAAGAAATAGGTTGCCATCTTGGCCCATCTCCTTTGACAAATGGCCAGAGAGTGACTGCTTTATTATCTTAAATAAATTACCCAGAATAATAAGGCCTTCTTATTTTAACAATCAGAAAAACAATTAGCCATTGAAAATCCTATGAGGTTTGCTGTGAGTCAGACACAACTCAATGGCACCTAACAACAATAATTTTAACAATTAATTAGTGAACAATACAGCAAACAAAGTTTTAGTCTCTATTTTAAAAAACCATGCAAAGAAATTGATTCAAGAAGAGTCTTACGCTAAAAACAACCAAAAACACTCTTCTTACATTTGCATAAATTTAATCCTGAGAGCAGGAAATAAAGAATATAATTTTACTGTACTCATTGATTTCAACTTGGAAAAAAGTCACCTGGAAAACAAGTTAAAATTCACAGGTACTTTGTAGTTATATTAATTTAAATTATATTTATCCCAGAAGATTATTATTTTTTTAATAATAGTATTTCAAATTAGCATTCTTGCTTTCCTACCCCATTGCTATGTGCATTCTGAAAGGAAGCAGGCAACAGGAGTCAGAGCATTGATTTCAAGGAGCTAAAGAGCACCATACACAGCCATGGCACAGGTTTCTATGTTTACAGCCATAAATGAACAGAGCCCACTCCATTTCACAACACACCGATAACATTCAAATCTTAGTATTAATGAGCACTCCACAGAGAAATCCTCCAGCACCAGATCTATACTGATGAAATGTATCACTTAGAAAAACAAGAAATCTTTCTAATGCTAAAATATAAAAGATAAAATTATTAAGGGAGGGTAGATTTTATATGCCTCCTACATGCAAATGCATTTACACACACTACACATTCACTTATAGATTCATGGCATGAATTAGTTCATATTGGATATTTTATTTCCTCTCCTGCTGCTTTTTTCTTCTAATTTTCTTCTAATAAACCATCTCCAATACCTCTTTGTAAGAAACAAGATGTATAAATAATACATACACTGTGTCTAATGTAGTCAGTTAAGAATAACTGTGGATTCAATATATCCAGGTATCATTTGAGACGCTGGAATGAAAGAGAAAAAGGCATCCATGCTACAGAGAAGCAGAGACTCAACTGGGAATTATAAAGATGGAAAGAGATTATCAGCTAGCAAATAAAAACACAATGTTGGCAACAGGAACAAACTGCTCTAGGAATACAAAGAGAGGCAACAACCTGGTTTTGGGATCAAGGTTTCACCACAAAAAGTACAGCTAATGTCAATCTTAGAGAAAAAGAGATATCTGACATAAGAGAAAATTAAGAGAGCATTTATGTAGAAAGAAAAGGTACACACAAGGCAATGGAGGTGTGAAACTGCACACACTTGTGCATACATCTAAGAAAACAGATTTACATGATGCTTCAGGTCAAGGTGAACACTGAAACCTATAAGTTATATTCCTACCTCTCTGGAAAGCACTTTCTAATTTCTTCAAATTTAATGTATTAGTAACTTACATAGAAAGCATCTGCAAGAAAATGACTTCTTGCTCTTAATGATGCAAGCTCCCCTGTGAAGCACGCTATAACCATTACAGAGATAACAGGGTCATTTCTCCTTCCTGGCATTAAGCTCCAGTAATGCCAGCTTCCCTGCAAATGTGAAAACTCAGGTAGGGTTTTATTTGTGTTGCACTATACATAATACAGCGAGAAAACATAAATGTTCTCTTTTTAAAAGGAGGTAAAATATATTTCTAAAATGTTAGTTTATGTTGCCTGATCACTACAGTATATTCAAGGTCTCCATACCTCAGAAAGCCTATCTCATTTGTCAGAATGTACAGTCCAGTGCAGTAGAGGGGCAGAAGAGGCAAATCTCCTCAAACAGAAGTCTAGTTCTGGCTTTGTCTCTGCATCTAATTAATTCTGACAAAGTATCACATTACTTTTGTGCCCTAGTATCCCTAATCATAGAAAGCATCATAGGAATAGAACGAAGACATATTAATTATCATAGACGTCTTTTATATTCTTCAGAAGAAAACAGCATTACAATTTAAAATAACTCAATGATATAGTTATTACAGCTGTAAAGAAAGTTTTCATTCTAGGAGCAGTTATTCTTATCCTCAACATCATTTGCTATATAAAACTGATATAGAGGCACTATAGATTGATATTTCCTTGTGAAACCAATTCTCTGGAAATGTTAGTACAAGTAAAGAAAATGAGGCCATTAATAAGTTATGTGGCCCAGCTCAATGGCTCATGATTGTAATCCCACCAACTCAGGAGGCAAAGGAAGGAGGATCACAGGTTCAAGGCCAGAGGCAGCCTGTATAACTTAGTGAGACACTGTCTCAAGATAAAAATTAAAAAATGGGCCAGGGGTACAGCTCAGTGAGAAAGCTCTTGCAAAGCATGGATGAGGCCCTGGGTTCAACTTTCAAGTAACACACACACACACACACACACACACACACACACACAAACACACACCAGAAAAAATTGTAAAAGAAGCATAGCCACATTCAGGGTTATATTTGTGATCTCCTTATCTTCTTGGATAAATTTAACTGGGTTGTGACTAGCCAGAGACATGAAGATGTGAAGACATAAATTCAATATCCACACATGCCAGGCAGCATTTTGCTAGGGACTTGAATATTAAATAAAAATCTATAACTAATCAAGCTTTCTAAATATAAATATAACATCAAGTCAGAATCAGAAAATACCTTGCATGTAACCAGTAGACTTCTCACCATGATATATTTTTACATGTAAGCTATGCATTTAAGATTGTAAATGTCTTTATAATTACTATTGTTTCAGAAGGTCATATTTTCTTATCATTGTAACATTGAAAAATTTAAAAACTCACCTATTAGTTTTAATTGAACAGCAATATTAGCTTGAAAAAGTCCTAGATCCTTTTCAACATAAATACCCTCAAAATCTTTTAAAATAATTATCTAACTGGAAAAATAACCACATTTTCATTACTTTTGCATAATTACATAAATTAGAGATATTCTCACAGTAGTTGGGAAACATATATCACAAAAGCAATAATATAATAAATCACCTTGGTATTCCTTACAAAATTTCCAAATTAACCTCATTACATTTTCCAGTCTCATCCAATGTACCAAAAGAAAAGGCTTATAATCCATCATATGCAAAGCATACTTAATATATGCACTAAAATTTAACCATATTTGTAACTTGTTCAGTCTGTGTAATTACTCTAAAGGTATTTTTCATGTACTCTTTAGTATGTTGCCTTTAATAAGTTAGCAAAAGTTCTATAACATCAATTTTACTGACAATTGTTTACCTTTCTTGTTTAATATGTTTGGATTCCTTTAGTAACTATTTCCTAATTCATTTTCTATGGTAAGGAGCTATAAATGGACTTCATACAAGGTAAACTGGCAAACTGACAAGGAAATACTTGAACACTGAGTTACAAGTCAATATTTTAAAGCCATTCCACATCAGCACATGGAGAATTTGAATTGGGAAAAAAAATCATCTAACAAAAGAATTATGTTGAGATAGAAAAAGGGTATTTTGATCTTCACTGTCAATTGTAAACTGCACCATTATTTTATGAACTAAATAGAAAAAACACCCACCAATTAAACTGAAACATTAGAAATTTAATTTTTAGAATTTTATTATCTATCACACTGACACATACATAAAAGCAAAAGACAAGGAAAATAAATTGGGTTAAGCTATTTCTAAAACTCTTTCACATTCACTTTTTTATGACTGTAATTCCAGAAACTTGGGAGGCAAGGGCAGGAAGATCATGAGTTCAGGGCCAGAGGAAGCCTGTGTAACTTAGTGAGACCTCGACTCAAAATAAAAAATAAAAAATGGGCTCGAGTTGTAGCCCAGTGGTAGAGAACTCTCAAACTATGTGAGAGATCCTGGGTTCAACTGCCAAGTACTGATAAAGATAGGAAGGAGGGAGGGAAGGAAGGAAGGAAGGGAAGGGGGAAAGGAGGGAGAGAGAGACAGGTGAACTCTGGTGTCTCTGGAATTTTACTCTTAGCTGTAGACACCTATTCCGTAAGTATGGGCACTGATTTTGATATTTGTGCATAAACAGATAATACCAACTACTGACCCCTAGATAAGATGATTGCAAAAAGCCACTGGTTTTAAGCAACATTCCAGTTTCAGAGATCCAAAATGTGAAGAAGGAATAGGCATCTCACAACCAAGGAAATATAGTGTCATAGGCTGGGGCGAGTTGTTGTCGTTAGGGGCCAGGGAGTAGAGTCCAATTCATAGCAACCCTCATAGGGTTTTGTTTTGTTTGGTTTGGTTTGGTTTTTGTTTTGTTTTGTGGTAATGGAGGTTGAACCTAGGGCCTCGCACTTGTATGCTTTGCAAATGCTGTACCACTGAGTTGCCCTTTTTTTTTTTTTTTTTTTCACTTTTTGAGACAGGGTCTTGTTAAATTATGCAGACTGCCTTTAGTCTCAATCTTGTGATCCTCCTGCCTTTGCCTCCCAGCTCACTGGGATTATAGATGTGCACCAGTGCCCAGTTCCACATAGGGTTTTCAATGGCTGATTGTTTTGGGAGTGGAATGTGAAGTCTTTCTCCAGTTCGGGGGGAACTGGAGATCAAACCTAGGGCCTCAGAGAATGCAGAGTGGAACTCTACCAATTTGAATATTATTATAGATATTTTTCACATCATGTTTTTGGTACTGAATTCCCTCAATTTCTATAATGCAAAATTACTTATAAGGAGCAGCAATTATCATTAGTCACCAAGCATTAGCTATTGTCTACTGACTTCCTAAATGCAGACAGTAGACAGGAAAAGTCAGTGGAACACATCAACCAAAGACAATCATTTTCAGGTAAGAAAGACACATGAAGACTATGTGATCTGATTGTTAGACTGCAAAATTCCTCACCACATATCTAACACTGAACAGTAATTGTTAACTTATCAATAGGCAATCAGTCAGAAAAACAACAGCCTCTCTAGAAGAATTTGATTTAATCCGAGGTCTCTGTTACAAACATTGGAAGGGCTCTCTAGCAAATAGTGAAAGAGCACAATCCATCAATCGGAAGCAGGTGCCCCCTCTGTGCTGGACCCAGTGTCCCACAGGGGCCTCTACTAGTGTTGGAACCACCCTCTGGTGCTGCTGAGCAGGACAGTCCCCACTGTGGACCTCTCAATAACGCCATCACCATCAATGTTACAGAAAAATTGTAGATGCACCACAGCAGAGTCCCATCAACTGTCACGATCGGAGGAGCTTCAAAAACCACAATGGCTTCCTCCTTACCTTGTAAATTAGCAAAACTGCTGTCACTGACAGACTTGAACTGGAACTTGGCTAGCAAAGGGCTCAAGTAAATGTTGTCCACTAGCTTCCCATCCCAGCATTGCAGAGAGGAACACAGAAGGGCAAATGTAGGGATAAGACCCATCTTACAAATATCCAACAGATTTACATTATAAACATCATTTAAGAGAAAAAAAAATCACCTCTGATGGGAAAGAAACCCCAATATATTAATAATCAAAACACTAATATTTACTGAGACTTTGCTACCTATTAGGCACGTTTTATGCATCTTAAATGTATGCTCCCATTTTTATCCTCACAACTCAACGTGACTGATACGTTATGTGTGTCAGCTTTCCATCACTGTGACAAAGTACCTGAGAAAACCAACTTAAATGAGGAAAGATTTATTTTGGCTCACAGTTTTAAAGGTTTTAGCACATAGTCACTTGGCCCCATCACTGTGGACCTGTGGCAAGGCAGACTGTCATTGTGGGGAGTGTGTGGCAAAACAAAGCTGCTCACTTCATGGCAGCCAGGAAGCAAAGAGAGCAAGAGAGAAAGTGGCCAAGGTCTCAGTGTACCCTTCAAGGGCACTTCCTTAGTTATTGACTTCCTCCAACTAGGTCCCATCTTCTAAAATTTCCACCACCTCCCAACAGTGCCACTAGTTGGAGATCAAGCCTTCAACACACCACTTTTTGTGGACATTCCAGATCCAAACCATAACATTCTCTACAGTATGGTTAAGGAAACAGGCAGAGACATGAAGTAGCTTGCCCCCGAAGTTCTAAGACTGCAAATGATAACTCTACAGTCCAAGCTCATAACTACTATGTTACACTGCATAGAAATCTGCCCAAAATGAGCTGGAGCAGAATACTAAATATGAACACATTTCAAGTTTGATCCTTACCATAAGCTTAAAAATTAATAGCAGAAATTATACATATCAAAGGGATGTTACTCTTGCCATATTTTTTAAATAAATAATATAATGCTGGTCCAGGCACCATAGCAAACACCTGCAATCCCAGCAACTTGGAAGGCTAAGCAAGAGAATCCTAAATTTGAATACAGAGGCAGCCTGTGCAACTTTGTGACCCTGTCACAAAATTTAAAAATTGGAAAGGGGTTCAGGGTATAGCTCAGTTGTGGAGTACATGCCTGGCATACATGAGGCTTGGGTTCAGGCCCCAGTACTGCAAAAAGAAGAGAAAAGAAAAAGAAAAAACAAAAGAAGAAAAGAGAAGAAAAGAAAAGAAAAAAGAGTGGAAGAGGGAGAGAGGGAGAAAGGGGGAGAGAGAGAGAAAGAGAGAGAAGAAAGGAGGAATAAAATATAACGCTAAAATTAAATAAATACTGTGTTTTCCCTGAGGCCAATCAAGTATTAAATTTAGAATTACCTGACTGCCCTCCAGCAATCCACTTCTATTATACACTATTGGGATTTGTATTCCATTCAAACTTAGAAAAATGAGAAATCTTTTCAAAACCAACACATAAAAGAAGAAAAGCAAGTATTATTGCAATCCTCAGGGATATATTACCCAGCATCAGCTTCTATGTATTGCTCTCATTTAGAAACCTATATTTTCCCTTTATATAAATTCCTTCCTATCAAATTACAGGATAAAATTACCAAACAATGAAAAACTCCAGGTGAACTCTTCTAACCATAAATGATAATGAATAAACATGTAACAAGTCTATATTATTTTTAAATGAAGTCATATGTGAACACAGTATTTCTTAAATTTCTATATATCAGCAATGCCTACTGCCATACGACCGTGGCATCCTATCCTGTCAGATCTTGGAAGCTAAACAGGGTTGAACCTGGTTAGTACTTGGATAGGAGACCACTGGGAACACCAGGTGCTGTAGGCTGAGGAAAAGGACCCGGCAACCTACTCCCAAAAATCAATCAGCCATTGAAAACCCTATGAATAGCAGAGATGCACTGACAATAGTATTTCACCTGTTGTACACAGAGTCGCTATGAGTTGGACAGCAATTCAATGGCACCTAACAACAATATATCAGCAATCACCAGTTTGAACACATAATGGGGGAAAGAAGATCCTATCCATAATAATAACCAAAATATAAAACATCTAGGACTTATCCTAACCATGTTAGGTGCCAAATCTAATGGAAATGTCTACACATATAATTTATTAATGGATATATATATATATACATATATATATAATTTAAACAAGTGAAGGCATACACGTTTTGGAAAAGAACAATCATTACAGTAAAAATACTAAGAGAAAAAATATCCTAGTGTGTCCTAGAAAAAAGAAAGAAAGACCACTGATGACAAGCAGGTGGGCATAAATACAATGATGACATTCCCCAGAAGGTAACTCTTGAGATCCAGTGGTTTCAAAGTGGTTTTCTAGTAAACAAATTAGTAAACATCATTCTATCTTTCTCCTTCCTTCCCTCCTGCCTGCCTGCCTGCCTGCCTTCCCTTCCCTTCCCTTCCTTCCTTCCTTCCTTCCTTCCTTCCTTCCTTCCTTCCTTCCTTCCTTCCTTTCTGGGACAAGGTCCTCCTAGCCTTGAACTAATAATCCTCCCACCTCAGCCACCAAAAGTATTTTTTATGAAAACAGACTATAGAAAACAAAAGTTTTAAAAATTAATATTTTCAGCTCTACAAAACACAGTCAAGAAATGAAAAGGCAAGCCACAGACTGGGAAAATAGATTTAAAAAAAAACATGTCTGATAAAGAACTGTTATTCAAAATATACAAAGAATTCTTAAAATGCAACAATAAGGAAGTAAACCAATAAAAAAAAGGCCAAAACCTTACTAAACACTTCACCAAAGAAGATATAGAGACTAAGCTATGAAAAGACATTTTACATTATGTTATCTGGGAAATGCAAATTAAAGCAACAACAAAATACCATTACACATCTACTGGAATGGCCAAAATCTAAATTCTAGCAGTACCAAGTACTGACAAGAATATGCAGCAAGAGGAATTCTCAATCACATACCTAAACAAACCCTTACCATATAATCCAGTAATCACTCTCCTTGATATTAACCCAAAGAGCATGAAAACTTATGTCTATATAAAAAACTACACATAGATACTTATAGCTGCTTTACTAGCAATTGCTAAAATTTAAAAGGACTAAAGATGCCTTTCAGCAAATGAATGGATAAACAAACTGAGGAATATCTAGACAATGAAATATTATTCAGTGCTAAAAAAGAAATGAGCTATCAAGCCATGAAAGACATGGAGAAAGTTTAAATGCATACTACTAAGTGAAAAAGAGGCAATCTGAAATAATTTTACACTGCATGATTTCAATTATATGACATTCTAGGAAAGACAAAAACATAGAGAAAGTAAAAATATCAGTGGCTGCCAGAGGTTCTGGAGAGTGAAAAATGAATAGACAGTGCACAGAGGATCGTTAGGATAGTAGAAATAACCAGTACGATGCTATAATGGTGTATATATGTCGTGATATGTTTATCTAAACCCAAAGAATGTGTAACTCCAAGAATGAACCCCAATGTAAACTATGTCACTATAGGTTCAACAACTGTAAAAAGTGCACCACTCTGGTGGAGGATGCTAATAATGGGGGAGGTCAAGCTTGTTTCAGGGAGTACCTAGGAAGAATCTGAACCTTCCTTTCCATTTTATTGGGAATCTAATACTGCTTTAAAGAGAGAAAGGAGGGGAGGGGGAGAGAGAGACAGAGAGAGAGAGAGAGACAGAGAGAGAGAGAGAGAGAGAGAGCCTATTACAGGGCTAAATTCTGGCATACAAGGTATAAAAACAAAAAGTTTTCATTCTTAGGATACCCAAGTTAAATGCCCGACAAACATTCTTATCTCTAAAGGCTACAGTTACTGACTAAGGCTTGCCTCCCCTCAGTAATTCCTTACCCTTCCAGCTCATCACTAACTGCCATTTAGAGACTTACAGCATCTGGCTTCATCAATCATTTATTACTCAGGGCTCAAATGAAGAATATATGGGGCTTAAAGAAAGCAAGAGCAGAAAAAATATAGGTTCTAGAGTTTCTACAGTAAAGAACACAGACTGACAATTCCCTTCTTCCACTTACTTAAATAAACAGATGTTTACTTAAACATTGTTTAAAGTCGCCAGAATTTATAAACAATTCAATGGTTCATAACAGGGGAAAAAATAAGTTATGGTATAACCAAAGAAATTTTGCAAGCTAAAATTCACCTAAATCTATATGAATTGACATAGAAATATATCCAAAATATATTGGTAAGTAAGAGAATCAACTTGTAGAATATTTATAACATGCTCTTATTATTTGTGCATATGCATTCTATATATTAACATATTTTATTAACATATTAATATATTAATATATAGAAATGCATAGAAATGCATAGAAAAAGACTTGCACGTTACAGAACAACGCCTAAACTAAAATTTTTATATTTATACATAAGCAAACACAGTCTACTCATTCAGACATATATGCATTTTGAATATAAAAACACAAAAAAGAGCCTGAGGAAGGGAGTTGGAAATGAGGGTTAGGCAGGAAATTGGAATGTTCACTATTTTTATTTTGTATAGCTCTCGGATAGTTGAACATTTTACAAAGAGAAAGACAGTGCATGACTCACAATATTAAATTATATTCAAGCCAAAAAATCACTCTATCACATGGCTTATGCTTAATCAGTGAGACTGTAAATATTTTAAGGTTACTGACAAAAAATAGATTTGTTTAATTTCCAAACTTAGTCTAAAATGTGACTAACATAAATAATAGGCCACAATATAAGAAAACTCAACTGGGTCCTATCCATGAATAGTTCAGTTATCAGGTAAATTGTTGAAAAAATATATATATATACATATATATATACACACATATATACGTGTATATATACATATATGTTGTTAGGTGCCGTTGAGTCAAGTCTGACTCATAGCGACCCTATGTACAGCGATCAAAACACTTGCCAATTCTGTGCCAGGCAAACGATCTTATTTATGTTTAAGCCCATTGTTGCACACACTGTGTCAATCCATCTGGTGGAGGGTTTCCTCTTTTGCCACTCTTCCAAACATGGTGTCCTTCTCCAGGGATTGTTCTCTCCTGACTACATGTCCAAAATATGTAAGACGCAGTCTGGCCATTCTTGCTTCCAAGGAGCACTCTGGTTGCACTTCTTCTAGGACAGATCTGTTGGTTCTTTTGGCAGTCCACGGTATATTCAGTAGACGTCTCCAGCACCACAATTCAAAAGCATCAATTCTTTTTCTGGCTCTTTTGTTCAATGTCCAGCTTTCACAACCATATGATGCCACTGAAAATATCATGGCATGAGTCAGACGCACCTTCGTCTTCAATGTGACATCTTTGCTTTTCAATACTCTAAAGAGATCTTTTGCCACAGCTTTTCCTAGAGCAATGCGTCTTTTGATTTCTTGACTGCTGCTTCCACGGGTGTTGATTATAGAGCCAAGCA
>VMDO01013522.1:0-57879 GCA_007922755.1 Pedetes capensis
CCTGGGAACACCAGGTGCTGCAGGCTTGGGAGAAGGTCCTGGCAACCCCCTCCCAAAAATCAATCTGCCATTGAAAACCCTATGCACAGCAGAGAAGCACTGACGATAGTGTTTCCCCTGTTGTACAGAGGGTCGCTATGAGTCGGATACCGACTCGATGGCACCTAACAACAACAATGCCTTTACAGAAGAAACATAGTCTACCTGGGTATGACATGCTGGATCAGAAGGGCAGATTTTCTTATGTAGTTTATCAACAGGCTGTGAAAAGAACAAAACCAAGAGGAGTTGGTAAGGCATTGCAGCCTTAAAGTATGTTGACAACATGATCTCTGATGTAATGGCCTTGAAAGAGGCAGCACCCATATGGCTAACTAACTTCCAGATTTTTTCAAAATCATACTTTTTGACTTTGACTTTTATTTTATAATCAAAATCACCATCATATACTGTCATTCATCCAGTGGAATTGCCAGAGCACCAACCTAGAACAGTGTCATATTAAACATCAGTACCTGAAATGGGTCATCAGTGCTGGATTTACACAGCAGAAATTTCTCCTCCTAAGATTAACTAAGGGAAACCTCAACAAGACAACTACAAAGGACAGACACCAGTTTATCTCAGAAAAACATTACCACCATGACAGGAACACCTAAACTCAAAGGAGAAGAGAGGCCTGTTGTTCTAAAAAGTGAATTATATTTTCAAAGAATGAATGGTTATTAGTGTCTACTGTAAAAGCCAGCCTGGAGACCGAATTGAGATGCATATATTCAATAAGAGAATAATAAATGCTCATCCTGTCCTAAAATTGGAATTCCTGGCTGCTAAGTATACTTCCTTGATTAGACTATAAGTTTTCCAGAGAGTAGAAGCTATCCCCAAAATATGACTTAATTTTAGGTTTGCTGCCATAAGGTGGGGATATAGAAGGAAAGAAAGAACGTGTTTCAGTGTTACTACTGGTTTCTTAATATTATTAGGACAGAGCAAGTTGTCTTCTAAGAAATAATTGACATGAAACCAAGAGAAATACATTTGAATACTTTGTGGGGAGAGAATGGGGTTTATTGATTGCTAATCAACAAGGCCTTCAGATTTCTGGCTCATATCTAGACCAATATTTTTATCTTTCTTGGGACTCTGCAATTAAGCTGCCATTTACCTCAGTGAATAAAGAAAGCTCTCTGGTGCCTTTTTGTCATCTTTCAGGTCATAAATCAAAAGCATGGTGACCCTAAGTCATAGCTACTTTGGAATAGAAAGATTAGATATAATGTCTTTTATCTACTCATAGTAGCCTCATATTTTTCTAATAGAATAGGATTATCCTCTCAATTCTCATCGTTGAGGGGACAGACATGTTGTATCTTTTCTAAAAGATATTTTCAGGTGTCAAGCATCAGAGGTTGTTATCCAATTCTAGCTTAGTGACAAACGAATTTAATAATAGTAGTTGTTATGAAATTATTAATTTAAATTAATACTGATCTATTTTTCCCAAAAGGAAAATTACTGTTAAAAGAACAAAGGCACAACAGGAGACAATAAATTTGAAGAAGATGAAAAGAAAAGCATTTCCCACAGCATGCTGCTTAATATTGTTCTACCTTTTTCTTCTCCTAAAATTTTGACAAGATTGATATTCATGGTTACATGTGCTATTTCTGACGTAAAGAAACCAAAGCGTTATCAGAGTAACATCATTGTGATAGTTACAAGTATACCTCAACATTTAGCACAAATTTTGGCTCCCTTTGGTTAGTGAAAGCTGTGGTACTTTATCACAGTACCATAGTACCGGGCACAAATTCTCTTCTCCTCCAACCAAAGCCACTAACTGTGGTTGAATATATTTCTGAATAAAAAGATTATGAATGTCCTGAAGGAGGTGGAAAAAATATATGGCTGTATACACACACATATACATACATAATCTCACATGAAAACAGAACTGTAAGAAAGAGGCCAAATGCTTGATCAAAAGAGTGACAAATCACTGACCTTGGTAATATTTTCTATGTCAAACTAACTCCTTCCAATTTACTCTTATAATCAGAATTTTCACTCTTAAAAGCAAACACTAAGAATCATGATTTTTATTTGTTTCTGGATTTTCAACACTATCCACTTATAAGCTCACCTATCTTAGTGTGATTCTTTTTAACAATCTTCCAACACCAGCAAAAGCCCAATGAGTGGCATTTAGGAAGCAGGAACTGTGCTAATAGATTGGCTTCCAGGAGTTCTGAATCAGTGGTTTTATTTTGGCACACATGGCATAGAAAAAGTAAATAAAGGAACAAAGCTATGAAGATTATACTTTCTCTTGCCAAAAGGCTCCTGGAACAGTAAGAAAAAGATTTTGGTAACAATCTCCATGCTCTCCATGCAGCTTTCTTATAACAAAGAACATTGCTGATCCTGAGCCAAATTAGACTCTCAGTTATTTGTATGTGCTTCTTCAGCCAAATTCCAGTACTCACATAAGTGCTCACTTACATCATAAGTGGTTTGTACGGAAATAATTGCACCACTGAAAATCACAAGTATTTGGAACAGATTAAAAATTTGTTTTGGAATTGGCTATTCATTAATAGAAATTTGCTTCGGCCAAAGTATAATTTATCTTTGGTGTATTCTGAAAAGCCAGTGAGATACTTCAGTCCATCTATGTTTTTTGCATAGATTCTGAGGGCCTTGGACATAATCTAAAAATGCCTTTAAAAGACATAGTAACCTAGCTATCTCAGGTGGTCATAAACAATGGAAATAACCTTGCCCTTATTAAAAAACCCACCAAGACTTTATACTAATACAAAAACAGTCTGGTTTTTTTTCAATTCAGTAATGGAAAAGCAAATTAATTCCAGCTTTATTATAATACACATAGACCTTTACGATCTAATTTAATCATTTCTCAAATTTGTGCAATTCAAACTTTCATTTTCTCCCAATTTTAAATGATATTTTCATTTTTCACGTGAGGGCTTTTGACACTGTATAAACACCACCTAATTAGAAGAGGTCCTACTAGCATGTTAGCACTGCACTGGCCAAACAATGAATGGGTTGGCCATTATTTTTTCTTGCTGTGAAATTGCTGGGTATCCATAGCCAATGTCAATTAAGGTCTCTTGCTTTGGCACAGAGACCATGAGAAAGAATATATCTACAAAATGCTTTACATGAAAATAAAATATATCAATGAATCCATATAGTTTAGGTCTAACATAACATCCATTTGTAATAAAGAAGTCTTTTATCTTTACTAATTACAACAGAATATCATGGCAACTTTGAGAGAGAACTAAAGAGAGAACTCATAGCATTTGAAAACCACTCTTGCAAAACTCTTCCAGACTGCCAGAATGGCAACTGAACCCTTCCAACCCACAGATACTTCACCTCCCAGAAATGACAAGCTGCTGTATCCTACACGGAGTAAACATGTTAATGTCTTGGCATCGCTTCCTTATTTATCCAAGGTCAGTTCCACAGCATGCATTCTTTGGCCCTCATCTAAGGTCTTCTGGATTCTGTAAACCTGTACAGACATCAAGTGTTTTCATTTGCTCCAGGCTGGGTTCACCATTAGTTCCTGGACCCTTGTTTAAAGATGTATGGTATGATTGAAAGTAGTATTAAAATGTCACCCCCAGAAGACCTCTAATAAATATAACATTACTTACAAATAATTCATAGGAATAAGGGAAACATAAGTTCCACTATCCCAGAGCATCTGCCAGGAGAGTAGGGGCAAAGAAAATTTTCAATGGGAAAGGGGACAATGCCCACCATCAAATAATGTAAGTGAAAAGATGACAGCAACATTCAACATGATGCCAGTTGCTCAATATATGGACGAATTGACAGATTAAAAACTGCCCAAACCTTGTAGCAGAGAGTTTAACTGTGACCTATTTTACAAAGAATTTCTTATGTATGGAAACATTCCTAACGATATTCACAATACTCTGTACAGTACTTGAAAATAAATCCTGTCAAAATATATGCAATAAAAAGCCTTATTACTCTGTACCCCATCAACATTTATAAATAAAGGAGATATAAAATATATGCACTAAAAAAGATGGGGTCTTAAATTTATTCAGCTTTTTAAAATCCAAAGTATTGTTAAAACAATTTTAAGTTTCTACCCAGTTGCTTAATTGAATTTAGCCAGAAGCTTTGCAAAGGGCTTATTTTTCTTGCCCAAACCAAAATGTTTATTCTAACTTGCCAGTACAAAAACAATGTGTGTGGATATATACACACATAATACACTGTAGTGTATTTCATGTACTAAAGTAATTGTCATTGGTTAAAATTTTTGTTTCAGTAAAGTCAAAATCAAGTTAGTATCTTCTTTACTAAACCACAAGATTGATATTATGCACTGTAAAGGGTTACCACTGAGACCTGCAGATGAGTAAATTATTGACGTCAGAACTCACAACCAAAGTGCATAGTTTAGATACCAAAAGTATGGGGGTCTAAAAAAATGCAACTACTCTATTCTTTTTCCTAAATAGAATTAAACATAGACATATACAGGCTTCTCATTTTCTGCCAATGAACACTTAAAATTCTAGTTGGAAGAAAGAGAAAGGGAAATTTAGAGATGTAAAATTCTGCTTCCAAAACCATGGACCGTAGTTCACTTGGAGTGATTTCCTGACATAGCAAACTCCAAATATAACCAGGTGGCAATGTTCTGCAGATTAGAGACTGTAATGAGGATCCCCATAATATTGCAAAAGGGCAATTTGAAATAGGAACAAAGTAACTTGTAGAACACCTACTCAAAAGTCACTTTGGAAGTTGAAATGTACTCAGATGACAATGCTATAACCACATTTCATTTGTAATGTGAAAAATAGTCCTGAATGATACATGTAAAAATGTTGGAAAAAATGAATAGATACCCTTTCTGGCCAGAAGAGGTACTTTAGAAATTGATTTATGATATGGATTGGAATGAATACCTTATCAGAGTTTAAGTAACAGCAAGTAGAATTGTCCAAACCTGTACTTGAGCTGAAAAGAAAAAACAAACTACTTATAGACTCCTTGAGGCATGCATTTCACTAGGGAAAAGTGCGACTGGACGTGCATTACGTGGGCCTGCGAGCTGACTTCAGCGAGCTGACTAGATCATGAGCATTCTTCCAGCACAATGCAGAAGCTTTATGGCGTGGAGGACAGGTAGAAAATGTGAAAACTAGCTTCTCATTATTTCATTTTAGAAGTGTCATTGCTCAGCTGACTGGGGTTTCAGGAATGAGGGGAACAGACCTGGCCAGATGTTGGCCACAGGAGCAAGCAACTTTGGCAGCCAAAATGGGGCAGTGTCATGACACCAAATGAAAATGTTTCTGCTGCAAAAAGCAGGAGGATGCTGCGCGCTTTGCCAGAGATGACTGTATTATACAGTGCTGCGACTGGCACTGCATAACACATTCAGTAGCGAGCCAGGGGCCTCCCAGCTATCACAGGGGCCAAACAACACACAGCACACCAGAAGGCAATATACAATACAAAACTGGAGAGAGAGAGAGAGAGAGAGAGAGAGAGAGAGAGAGAGAGAGAGAGGGGGGCAGAGAATGAACAAAGAATGAGAAGAGAAAACAAGCAAAACACGAGGCTGTCGTGCACAAACCTTCGGGCTCTGTGTTCTCTTTGTGGTGTACTTGCTTCAGCGGGCAGCAGAAGATTTCGTGACACTTAGCACGAAAGGGGGACTCTTTTTTCTTTAATTCCGCGGATTGGATGGAATCTTGCCGTAACATAATGTATTCCTGTGTGCCAGGGGGGGCGTCATCCAGAACTGTGGTCACCACATAACAAAATGAACTCAAGTTAGAGCTTCATGAAAGCAGTGAACATCTTCAATCAAACCTACTCCCAGGGAAGACTCACAAAACAACATTCCTATGCAAGGCTTCAAAGAAACTCACCTAATAACTTGGCGATTTTCTTTTTAGGGGTTGAATTTAGAAGACTGAAGTCCTGGGAATAGGGACTTGTTTATATATACCTCTAATGCTGGTAAAATGAAAAACTAACAGTAGAAATTACACCCGTGATGCAAAAAAATATTTTACTATTGGTACCTATGTTGCATCACAATAAAGACCATGTAGACAGAGCTCGCACACTTCCGTTTGAGCTGTAATGCAAATATTTACAAGGGAAACTGCCTAATGTTAACCAATAATCACTGAGTTAGCTTATTTCATTTCTCAGTCTGATCCTCTGAAGGATCAAGTTCCAAGCTGCTCTTTAGGCTTTGACTTCCAACGACAACTGGAGCCCTTATAAATATCCTCCACATTTTCAAAATCCCCTAGGGAAGAGGAGATTCCAGTTGAGAACTGAAAAACGAACAGTGCATCAAAGACCTACCCTGGCTGGATTGTGCCTGAGCAGGGCCTGGTTTACTAACTTGGGCTCCTCTCAGTCCCAGTTTTCTTTCTAAGCTCCTTGTGTGCTTCCTAGCAGGATTGTACATCACTAAACTTTTGCCCTGGGAAAATCAGACATCTGCCCTTATAGGGTCCACTGCTACCTTCTTTAGCCTGAAAACCACACAGGAAGGTGGGTGAGAATTTGATCCACATTTACAGAAAGAGGGAACTGACCCCAGGATGGATTTTTTTCTCTCTCACACCCTTCCCAATGAGGCCACTCCATTTCACCAGGAGTGAGTCAGCGCCTCCAAAGCTGTGATTAATGACGTGCTGACTCACCCTACTCCCCCAAATGCATACACTTAATATGTATTCCCGAGGACTGAGCGATACCACCAGCAGAATACTTCCAGGGAGAATAATGCCACAGTGTTTGTAAAAAAAGTAAATAGCTTATGGCGGAATTTAAATGGCATCTGAAGGTCTCTGTGTTTGGCAAAATATTCCCAACTCATTGCCCAAGATCGTAATGGGTTTTAAGACCTTTCTTTCATGTTGGGGGAAAATGGTATAAAAACCAACATAACATTTAAGTTCGTATTATGAGTTTAGAACAAGTTCTTGATAGACTGCCTGCATGTGGAATTGTCTTCCTTTATAAGTCATTAAATTATGCAAGAAAGTAATGAATATTTTAGTCAGTTTTCTATTTTCCTCTAGCATTCAGCAGCAGGAATCAAAAATATTGTATAGACACACCACCACAGCTTTTCCCAGCAGACAGTTCCCTTCATCTAGTAGAATTGTTACTATAACTTCTTAGAATCTTGTTGGCGAATGTGCATCTTTGCTAGCAACAGCTGCTATTCAAAACATTTGCAACCATTTCCAGCCATGAGCAGATACTTATGGTAATATAGACACTTATCAAACTCCAATATCACAGCTAAAGACAAATTCTGGTTTAACCATCCAAAATATTTAAAGAAAAGTCCTAAAATTGGAAGTCTTAAAAAAAAACCATGATTGTATGAAAACTGAGAAACTCCATTTTCATGCACTGCTATATAGGAAACATATTTTAAGATTAAAGGGGAATTGGAGGATAAAAAAGAAACAAATGACTTTTGGACAATGCACGGAGAACTTGTTATTCAGGAATAATGATAAATATCAATAAATTGTCTTCCATTTTCATTGTTCAATACCAACAATGATGTCACAAACAGGCATTTCTAGAGATTAATGGTGGACCGAAGCTAATAGCCTTTGGCTGACTTTCCAGCCATCAGCTTTTCCCAGCTGGTCATTAATTCCCAGAAAATGCCTTGCACTGCCATCATTATTGTTTAATTAGATACAACTGGTTATCTGTAACATACAACAGAATTCTAGTGAAAGCAATACGCAGACTGATACAAGAGCTAACCCCCAAATTCATCATGATGGGGGAAGCATGAAGGTGACCAAAGTGCATGATAATTGTTTTCCACAAAACTCCCTCTCTCTCTTGTTCTTTCTTCAAATTGAATTTATCAAGTGCAAAAGGTGCCAAGATGAGAGCATTTAAGGAGCCAGCTGAGTAATAACCACAGGTGCAGAACATTTCCGTGGAAATCGTGAACATCTGGGAGTTAATGGCTCAGCTCTGGGTCTCAGGCTGTCTCTACTCAATGCCTGAAACATCAGTCAAATCAGGCAAAACAGAAGAAAGAGAGAAAGACAGAGAAAGAATAGTCAATCTAACAGTAGCTTGGTGTTCACCATAAGCTAGAAACATTCTGGATATCGTAACCAGAAGCAGACTTGTATAAGTGATACTTCATGGGGGGGGCTATAAAATCTCTGAACAGTTTTTTTCTTTTGTTTGCAGTACTGGGGGTTGAACCTAGGGCCTTGCGCTTGCATGCTTTGCAAGTGTTGTACCACTGAGCTGCACCCTAAGACCATTTTTTAACTTTTTGAGGCAGGGAGGGTCTCGCTAAATTATGCAGACTACCTTTGCTCTCGAACTTGCAATCCTCCTCCCTCTGCCTCCTGAGTCACTGGGAATACAGACATGCACCACCATGCCCGACTATCTTGAGGATATTGTGAAAAAAAAAAAACGATTCTGCCCAATCCACTTATTTCCAGGGCTCCCTCAAGTAGTAGAGTGGCTGTGGATGCGATTTACAGCAGCAGGAGAGAAAGGAGACTTCCAGCGGACCCCAGCACTTAGTGCTCCTGTTGCCCTTTCCACCAATGGGCTCATCCAGTCCTGGAGTTGCACATAAGTTCCAGTGATTAGTAGACACTGAATTTACATAAAGCTTCTTTGAACTTGGTTCTTCAAGAAAGATCAGTTGGTAAAAGTGGCTCTCAGTTGATTCTTGGATGTAGGAGCCGCATCTTTTTGGGAAGGCTGCTGAGCTCCACGAGTAACAGCAGCCAAGGAGAAGGCCTCTATAGAGCCAGTGAGCCCAGTCTTGTTCACACAGTCCACCCACTCAGGACTCCAGAGTCCCACAGGAGTAGTACAGAACTGTAGGAGACAAGTGCACACATGCAAATCCACACATCCACAGACACACAGACACTGACAGGTGGCATACTCAGACACAGAGGTGACAAGAATAAGTGACCTTAGTGGTGGGATGATAGTTATGAGCACAATTTATGAAGGAGTTGGTTCCCATTACAAAAAGTCTTCCATTGACAACCCTTAGGTGGGCAAGCCTGTCTCCAGATTTGGTTTCCCAGACAGCACTAGACTGACACTGACTCACCCTCACTCTTTTCTAGGCTTCTCAGCAATTACCAAGATCAAGGACAAGGTAAGGGAGCAGTCACAGTAAGAGAAGAGAATGTAGTAGAGTCTAAGCCTGCTGACCTGGCCTAAGATATTCATATTCTCAGAAATATTCCCATTTCAAACTTGAGATAAATCACAAATCCATAGCAAAATTTTATAAATCTCTGATAACATTTTAAAAATCCAATGTTATCTTTTGAATGTACTTTAATTTAAAAAGTTAATCATTTATCTTTGCCATGTTTACTAAGTACAGTTCTTAATTTATGAAAGTTGTAGCAATAGATATAACATTGGCCTCATAGAGTAGCTACCCCAAATATTAGCAATATAACAAAGACTATGATGTAACCCTCAACGCCATTCCACAGTAAATTTCTTTAGAGATAAGTTAATGGAGGCCTGTTGTCTTCAAACACAGGGAAAATAAAGCTTAGGAAGGTAAATGTCTTCATAAAAGTTCCAGAGTAAATTACTGGAAAAGACCAGGCTAGGAACAAGGATTCCAGTGTGCTTGCCATCAAGTCTACAGGAAGGCTACTTTGTACAAGCATCCATATATTAACAGTGATCAGGTCCTTCAGTATCTCTTACCATTCAAGATTCCTTCTGTCTCCATTGAATTTTTCTTTCTTTATTCAAAGGCAGAAAAGCAACCAGAAATAGCCTAAGAAACTATTTAGACAATACCACACCTCCCCCCTCACCAGGTCACTGTAATTCATAGGGTTTGCTGGTTTCAAGCTAGAAGGAGTTAACAAGCTCTCAATTATTTGATGATGCTTTTTTTTTTTTTTGGTTTTTAAATTAACTCTTCACAATGATGACTCAACATAATTAATGATACCTGATTATAAATCAAAGCAAATCTGAGATCACCAGGGCAACAAAAATGAATACAGCAATGGGAGTATCAATCAAAGTTATCAGACATATATTAGTGGCTCTAACAATACTTAAAAACTTCTATTAAACATAGAATAAGGCAAAATATACAGATTACTAAATGTCCTCACATGATCAGAAAGAGAGAAGGAAAAGGAGTAATTACTTCAATTAGTCTTCTGTGTCACTGAATACCTGTCATGCTGCAAAGTCCACACAAACCCAGCATGTGTTAGCTGAAGACCTCCATTTTGCCTCCCAGCTAACTGTCTACTTATCTGCCTATGATATTTAGGCTTTACAACCACAGTGGACACTATTAACATGGTAGGTTCAAATGTGCATGAGTAACTTAATTCACTGAACAAAATAGATTGATGCTAATACTCATTTGACTTGGTGAAAATAGAAACAACTTCTAAATATTTCTAGAAATTTCAGTCACCTTTTCCTCTGCAATCTCTCTCATTCTCCATTCTGTCCCCTGAACATTAGTAGGTCCTCTCTGTCCCATCTTTCTTCAGGTTGTTTCTGTATTTTCACAGTAGAATTAAATGCAAACTCCCTACCATGTAGGCCCCCCCCCCACCTCCTCAATTCCATCCCACGCCTCTCTTCTTCCTACTCATACTAGACTCCATTAGCCCCTACATTACACCAGAATTATTCATACCTCATGGCTTTGCACTTTTTATTCCCCCTGACTGCCCTCCTATATATTTCAGAGTTCTATTGAAATGCATCTCCTGAGAGATGTCTTTTCAGACACCTGAGGAAGGTTTACACTTGTCATGATCTGTAATTATTTTATCTGTATATGCATTTATCTCTTATCTGATTCTCCCCACAAGAATACAAACTCCCCTCATCAGGGATATTCAATGTCTCACCACTGCATATGTGGGGTACAGGATGATGTTACCTTACTTATAATACACATCCAAAGGATTCTTGTTAACCAAATGAAGGATACCTTCTTTTTTTTATTTCTAGGTTGTTTTTAGGAAGTGAAAGTATTGTGTAAAAGAGAATTTTCATACATCTTAAGATTGTATCTGTGATTTATGTTTTCTCTACTTGTTAAGATTGGGCTCTGTGTCATATTTAAAAATAAAGACATATGCTACCAGCATAACTAGATTTTATGCTTTCTTTTTTATTGGAAATTTTTAATGTACACTTTAATGTGATTCATTCTGACATGGCTTCTTCATGCAGCTTTCTACAGTCCTAAGGCAAGTGGTCATCTCATTCTCCTAACCCCTAATTTCCACATAACCTTCCAGGAAATTTATCTTGTGGTGCCTTTGGACAGTTTTCAGGTTATTTTCATAGGATTTTACTAAACAGTAAGATCGATAATTATTTTCAAATATACACCTTTCCTTCACAACTTGAATGTACATTCCCAGGTGGCAAGAATCATGTCTCAACCTCCTTAGGCATCATCCTTGCTTTCCTAGTGGCAGACAATATCCTGCACACAGTAGCTTTGCATGCACAAAATGAGCTCTTTCTAGGGACACTCATACCTACCTTGAAGGCATGAGTTAGGAGGGGTAATAAATGGAAAGATTGTGGCACACAGCCTGGTAATCAGTGGAAGCTTTGGTGGAGGAAATGCTGTCTGTTCCAGAGATGCAACTGTTGAGCACTGCAGTCTGGTGGGTAGAAAAACAGGATTCCCACCCTGACTCGCCACTTCCTGTGTGATCTCTGACAACCACTTCACCTCTCTAAGCCACAGTTTTCTCCTTCCAAAATAAAGAGATTTGGATGAGGCTAGGGTTTCTCAACTTTGGCGCTTTTGAAAATTGGGGCTGAGTGATTCTTTTGTATGGGCAGCAGTTCTGTGTACTGTGGGATTTAGAGAAGTACCCTCCCCAGTGTGACAACCAAATGTCTTCAGACATTGCTAAGTCTCTGGCATGTCCCCAGCCCACTGAAGCCAAAGTTGCTTTAGTTAAGAATCACTGGACTTGATAATGGTTAAGCTTCTTTGGCTGGCAAACCTCTTTGTGAAGAAGTAGCACGAATCCCAGAAGTCCCTCTGTGACTCTTGGAGACACTTGGGATCCTGCAAAGGCTCAGTGGTTCCATTCAGGGGAGCTGTTTGGGTCACACAGTCCAGACAGGAAGAGAAGGAAATGCACTGGTGAACACGTCCATCATCCAGGGAACAGAAAGCCTGTCAGACAGGCAAAGTGGAAAACCCCACTGTGACACATCAGTGGGGTCATTACTCAGTCTAGGGCAAAGGCCTTCTCTACTGAGCAGCCTTGTTTGGCGCCTGGTGAGCACTCACAGGTACATCCTAGAAATGGTGGGGCCCAGCCAACCAGAGGTCTGGCTTAAGTGGGCATGAGAAGCAAGAAGGGGAAGCTGGGAAACCCTCTCTGGCTTTATATAGGCAGCTTCTTCAAAGCCTGGCCTTCCCTTCATCAAAAGGCTCATGTGTCTAGGAAGCATGCTCCTGCCTGCTGAAATAGAAATGGGTCTGTTAAGAAGAAAGCTGCAGCTTCCAACCAGCAGAGTAGTATGCTTCCAGAGGTCTTCTTGCCCTAGTACAACCACATATACTTTATTCTTGCTATAATTTTAAGCATCTGCAGCCATAGCACCTTAGCATCTGATCCTGCTTGATCTTGGAAGCCAAGCAGGGTCAGCCTGGTTAGGCATTGCATGGGAGACCACAGGGAATACCAGGTGCTGCAGGATAGGGAGAAGGACCTAGCAATCTGCTCTCAAAACAATCTGCCACTGAAAACCCTATGAAGAGCAAAGAAGCATTGACATAGTGCTGGACACGGCACAGAGTTGGAGGGTGTTTCATTTTGTTGTACGTAGGATTGCTATGAGTGGAACTTGACTCTTGTTTGGGCTGGAGTTTAGCTCAGTTGGTAGAGTGCTGCTCTGCACTCTCTGAGGACCCAGGTTCGATTACCAGAGCTGCAAAAACAGGAGGACGTGGTAATCTACTCCTAAAGCAATCCCGAAATAATCAGCCATTGAAAACCCTGTGAGGGTCATTTTAAGTCAGACCCGACTCCAGCACACCTAATAACATAATTTTAAGCATGTGAGAAAAATATGGCAAAATCAGAGAATAGTACTTTCTACCTATGAGGGTCGCTATGAGTCGGACTTGACTCGACGGCACCTAACAACAACAACAACCTTAGAACACTGGGTGTTACTGAATATCTAAATGATACCAACAGAAGAGTAGATATCAGCAGGTTACTTTCAAGTTTTCTAGCCATATTTCATTGCATTCCCCTGCTATAACACTCTTCAAGTCCTGGGCAAATTTAAGCATGCACCATAGGGGCCTGGAAGGTTTGCTGAAACATAGATGCCTTTGGGCCCCACCCCTAGAGTTTCGGATTGCCATCATTTGGGGTGGGGCCTGAGAATTGGCATTTCTCACAAGTCCCCAGATGGTGCTGCTGTTGCTGGCCAGGGATCCTAGGTGAAAGCTCACTACCCCAAGCTATTTGTTTTATCTCTCCAAGGTATCTCTCCCTGCCTGCATTCTACTCTGCCTAGCACAAACGCAACTTTAGTCAGCGGTTCTCAGCTATGGCTGAGCTTTGCAAGCACGTGGGAGATTTTTAAAACTAAAAGACCCTTGGTGGCATGAGGGCGTAATTAAAGTACCTCTCTTGGTAGGGTCTCAGCACTACCAGGTTTCAAAGCTCCTCAGGCGATTCCAATGCATTGCCAGGGCTGAGAATTACCACACTAAGTACAGCTTTGCCTTACCCTCCCCAGTGAAAAGTCCTCTCCCTTTTTTTCCTGTGGGCAGGCTCAGGTCTCTGATTACCTTATTGTTTCCATCAATTCCCACGTCTCAGTGCAGAGTTGCCCTGTACCCTTGTGTAATGCTGCTTTTTGCTGTGCAAAATGACACAGCGGCACACATCTCCACACAGAGGCACTATGCCAGCCTGAGCCACCACGGGAGATAATTCAGAGCTCTACTACAACATTAATCCAACTACATCCTCTGTTCTCATTTTTAAAAATGACTAGCTCCTCACTAGCCAGTTTTATTTAAGTGAAACCCAAACCAATTTCTGAGTGTTCCCCAAGATCTGGGGTTGTGAGTAAAATCAGGACCTTGAACATGTGTCTTCCCTTGAGGCCAGTCTATGATGCTACATCTCCCCACTTTAGTTCCTCCTCCTGGGCTCCCCACATTGGATGCTTGTACTTAGGGTTTATACAGAACCATGTCAACTTTCACATCAGTTGCAACCTCAGGGCACTTCAAGCTCATAGTCACAAAATGGTACCAAATACTCACTGTGAACCTTGTCAGGGATTCACTAATTAAGTATACTGGACTTTCTTTTATATCATAAAAAAGGAGATTGGAACTATACATTCCAGAAAGTATTTCCATCAATTCTCTACTTCAGTATTCTAAATAAACTACACATCAGAATCATATTGGGAGCTTTTACAAAATGTCCATGCCAAGGATGAACCTCCAGAGATTCTGGCTCAATTGGTCTATGAGTAAGGTTTGGGTCTTGGTAGTCTAACACGCTCCCCGGGTGGTTCCAAGGTACACTGAGGTTGACAAGCTAATGCACCTAAGCACAGGAGCAAGAGAAAAACTCACAAGTGTAAGCACAATTAACTGAAAAAAAGATGTTTTCCTGAGTAAAGAAGGAAGAGCTCTAAAGGAAAGCAGGATTTTAAAGTGCTGGACCCTTTGACCAAGTGTAGAATACAAATGAATCTCTCAATGGAAAGTCTCAAAAGCCTTAGTTAGTATAGTAGAATATCCTGGCAAGGCCTTATAATCAATCTTTCCTGATTTCAAATCATAGCTCCCCTACCAGTTACCATCAGTATTACCTTGGGCAACTCATGTATTCTTTTTCAAGCTTAGTTTCCTCAGCCATAAAATGGAATGAGAGCTATTTTTAAGTGTAGATACTGGCCCAGCAGCGTGGGAATCTCCTAGGAGGCTATTAGACAGGCAGACACTCAGCCGTGCCAAATCCACATCAACAGAATTAGGATTGGTAATTCTCAGAAAGTTCTGAAGTGATTGTTATGAACGTTAAATTTGAAGATGCATGTACCAGAGTGGTTGGCCCACAGTGGGGCAGCTGGTATTAAGTATGGGTTCATTCCCATCTCTCCTGAGATCCAGTACTTATTTGGGCAGAAGTTAAATGTATATTCATGGAAACACAGCCATGGGGTGGAGGAAGGAGAACCTCTGCCACCTGTTGCGTGACCCTTTTTCTGATGATCAGATTGAACTACAACCTGGAACTCTTGAGATGTTTTCACAATTAGAAAAGATGATGCGAACACAAACATGAACATGGTGTTCTTGATAAGGTTCTCCATACCTATTGAGGACTCCATAAGTACTGACTGCTTGCAGCCATAGCCCGGTGGCATCCGATCCCATCAGATCTTGGAAGTTAAGTAGGATCGGGCCTGGTTAGTACTCGGATGGGAGACCGCTTGGGAACACCAGGTGCTATAGGCTTGGGAGAAGGAACTGGCAACCCACTCCCAAAAAGCAATCCACCACTGAAAACCCTATGAACAGCAGAGAAGCACTGACAATAGTGTTTCCCCTGTTGTATGTAGGGTCGCTATGAGTCAGATACCAACTTAATGACACCTAACAACAAGTACTGACTGAGGCTGAACTCAAATTAATATTGAAGTTGTCTTCCTTCCCCCCCAAAAAAAGACCAACCACCTACATTCTTGCTAGTCCACAGAAGCCTTTCTATGACCTTCACTTTAATTTTAGAGCCAAAGTAGGCAGAATGATCCAGGGAAAAGAAAAGATGGCTACTCATGGATTATCAGATTGACTTGAGGAGAATATATATATATATATATATATATATATATATATATATATATATATATATATATATTTGATATGTCATCTGGAATTTCTTGAAAATATTTGGGACTGGCTTCATTGAAAATTTTTATTTGGTCTCACTGATGTTGTTATTAATGCAAAGTGCTTCTGGCCATAGCATTCTAGAGACTGAAATAACTGGGAAGCCTTTAAAGATTACTCACAGAATGCTTCCAGCCATTGCTTTTGCACTGGATTTTGCAACTTCTTCCATGCATAATTTTGGAGGTCACTAGCATCATTCAAAGGGAAGGTCTCAAGATAATTCACAGGCCTGTGCATGTTGTGTTGTTCTGCTCTGCTCTGTGTGTGTGCGCGTGTGTGTCTGAGGGTGACACATGCTTTTGCTTTTAATAACTGCTAGTACAGAAGCTCCAGTTAGGCTCACAGAATGATGTCATAGCTACTCTCAGAAACTTTCTCACCTGACATCTTCTAAGCTTTTGATCTTAAGACTTTTCTTGGGCAACATCCCAGAATAAATTGCTAGAGAAAACCTATTTTTCTCTCCCTTAGTCTTGTCCATTTTTAGAGCACAGCATTTCTGAGGACTGAGGTTTCTGTGCCAATACACTTCTAAAAAATGTACTCCTGCACACCACACCTCCTCAGAGGGCAGACAACAGGAGCTCTGCATGTGTCTGCTATATCATTCCCTTTAGATTCACATTTCAGATTTGGAAAGCTGATCCCTGATGCAAATCTCATGACCCAAAGGAGAAATATGGTCCTGGTAGTTGTCCCAGGTCTCTTGAGATGTCTTGAGAGCTCAGGAAATCTCACCTCATGGGATATGTTGACTGCCAGGATTCCTTGGTCATAGTGTGTACCATAAAAAGTTATGGATATCATTGCTAAGAATGGGAATATTAGAGCACTTAATTGTATGCATGAGGAATCTGTACATGGATCAGGGGGCAGTCATTTAAACAGAACAATGAAATACTGCACGGTTTAAAGTCAAGAAAGGTGAGGGGTCAGGGACTACATCCTTTCACCATACCTCCTCAATCTTTATGCTGAGTAAATAAACTGAGAAGCTGGACTTTATGAAGAAGAATATAGCATCAAGATTGGAGCAAGACTCATCAAAACCTGTGTTATGCAGATGACACAATTTTGCTTGATAAAAGTGCAGAGGATTTGAAACATTTACTGATATAGATCAAAGAACACAGCCTTCAGTGTGGATTGTGCCTCAACATCAACAAAACAAAAATCCTTACAACTAGGTCAGTAGGCACCTTTGTGATAAATGAAGAAAGGATTGAAGTTGTCCAAGATTTTGCTTTACTTGGTTTTATAATGAACACCCGTGGAAGCAGCAGTCAAGAAAACAAAAGATGCCGGGTGCAGAGGCACCTGCCTGTAATCCCAGTGACTTGGGAGGTGGAGGCAGGAGGATCACAAGTCTGTGTAATTTAGCAAGAGCCTGTCTCAAAAAAGTATTTTGGACATGTGGTAAGGAGGGACCAATCCCTGGAGAAGGACATCATGTTTGGGAGAGTACTGAGTCAACAAATAAAAGAAGGACCCTCAACTAGATGGACTGACACAGTGTCTGCAACAAATGGGCTTAAATTTAAAAGATCACATGTCTGGCACAGAGTTGGGGAGTGTTAAGTTCTGTTATATATAGGGTTGCTATTAGTTGGACCCAACCCTATGGCACCTAACAACAACAACAAGTGGCTGGAAAAGTAGACTATAATGTTGCTTTAAAATTGTATGATTGAGAGAGTGACCAATGTCATCAAGGTCACTGCCACTTCTCCATAACAGGGTAAAAGGTATCTATCTAGCAAACTCACTTTATATTAGCCAGGAAATACCCTTATTTTCAAGCAGGCAGAGTTCTCTTCCTTTTCCTTCTCACCCATTTTCTGTGCTCCTATTTACTTCTGTCACCTCTTGGTACCTCCTTCTATCCACAGTGACACTGCTAAAAAAAAAACACTCAAATACCTTAGTGACCCATCTTAACTGACCCACTGGCAGGAACCATAAAGCAAATCTCAGTACGAAAACCTTTTTTTTTTTTTTTTGCAGTACTGGGAGTTGAAACCAGGCCCCGTGCTTGCATGATGTGCAAGTGCTGGACCACTGAGCTGCACCCCAGCCCAGGTTTTGCTTTTTTTGAGACAGGGTCTCACTAAGTTACATAGACTGTCTCTGGTCTCAAACTTGCGATCCTCCTGCCTCCACCTCCTGAGCCACAGGGATTACAGGCTTGTGCCACCATGCCCGGCTAAAACCATTTCTCAAAATCTCTGAAGTATGTTGATTTCGATGTGGGTTTCTGCGCCCTGGCTTTCCATGTACTATGACTGTACCAGTGAGTCCAGTAGTAGTAAGAAGAGGAAGAAGCCTCTTCCAATTGATCCAGATATGAGCTCTGACTCTTCTTGTTTTATTTAAAATATGCCTGGGTTAAATCCTTTTCTCCCTAGTTAGTTACAACCTGCACTCAAGCTCATCAAAAGGCAGTTAGTTCAATTTGGCTGCAACATCATATTCATCAATTTGCAAGCTTGAATGGTCCTCACCACCTCTAGGAAATGGAGTTCTTTACCTATATGCTGTGGAAGAATTCATCTTCTTTAGATGGTTAAAAGAAGCACAGTTTTAGCTAATGGAAAACACCAGAACATAACTCCCAATTAAAATAATTGAAACCTAGAAAATAATTCTAAGAAACTTTCCAATTAAATGGGTGCTTTTCTTTGCATCCATGCCTGCCACAGTTTCTAACTCCCTATTCAGTAAATGGAGCTGGTGTTTCTCCTGGGGAAGGCTGTCCCCTCAGGGAATTCAGATGGAAGAATATATCATGCCAGGTTAGAACACACTTCAAATGTATTTGAGAAGACTTTTAAAGCAAATGAGTATTTGAGTTTGTTTACTCTTGGCAGCACTTCTGCTTAAGAAAAAGGCATTACGATTATTTTAAAAGCCTCAAGTCATCAAATGTCCCTAAAATAGCACTTAATGATTTAAGTGTAAATGAATCATAAACACTTAGATTTAACTTCCCCCTCATTCCTTGTAAACCCAGCTGGTTAACTGAGGCTTTAGCAAAAGAGCACCTGGTCTCCTTTATCTTATTAAAGGTAAGATCTTCCAAGGTGGACTCTAAGCTGGATTTGGTGCTCAGATTTAGAATATTAGGAATATATATATATATATATATATATTTTTTTTTGGCAGTACTTGGGGGTTGAACCCAGTGTCTTACACATGCTTTGCAAGTGCCCTAGCACTGGGATGTACCTCCGTCCCTTTTTTTTTTTTTTTTTTTTGCCTTTTTTTTTTGAGACAGGGTCTCACTAAGTTTTGCAGGCTGCCTCTGGCCTCAAATTGTGATCAAGATGCAGAGCTGGCTTTCAAACCCAGGTCCACATGCCTCCACAGCCTATAGCACACCCACGACACACTAACTCATCCTTGTTTGTATATATGTGATCAGCTGAGTAATGGCACAGCAAAAATGCCCACATCCTAGTCCGTGGAACCTATGTGTATGGTACCCTAAGATTGCTGGTAGAATTTTGGTTGCCAATCTGTTGACTTTTTTTTTTTTGCAATACTTGCAGTTGAATCCAGGGTTTCACACATATTTTGCAACTGCTGTACCACTGAGCTGCACCCCCACCTTCTTGTTACTTTTTATTTTGAGACAGGATCCTGCTAAGTTATGTGTGCTGCCTCTGGCCTTGAACTCACAATCCTCCTGCCTCTAGTTCCTAAGTCACTGGGATTACAGGCATAAGCCACCAAGCCAGGCTATCAGATGACCTATAAAGAAGGGAAATTAGCCTTGATTATCCAAGTAAACCCAGAAAAATGTGGATCATGGGGCAGATGGACACCCATGGTGTTATAATAGTAAGCTCTATAAGGTTTACAGGAAGAAGACCCACAGTGGGTGAGGCACGGGAAAGGATCTAGTGGATATGTCTACCAAGTTCTGGGGGTCTTTATTAGAATGTCTACTTTCAGAGATAAATACCTCTTCCCCCATTACTAGCTTTATTAGGAATTAACGTGATATTTTGCTTTCTATACACCTTTCTCTTTTGATTTATTTCTTCATTTGTTCACAACTTGGACAGAGGTATAAAAGGGCACTTTTTTGTTGTTGTTGTTTCATTTTGTTTGTTTTCTGAACACACAAATCTTAACATTACCTGTGAATGCTCGGAATCTTGGCATTCTGGGTACTGGAGTGGCCTACAACTTCTATGGAATGCAAATTTGGCTAGCCAATCTGGCTCTGGCTCACAGTTTTTAATGACTAAGTTTAATACCAGGAATCAGGAGCCATCACTATCTGGCAAGGAAAATGAAGAGGGAGCAATGAGGGAGAGACAGGGAAAAGGGAGGGGAGAGATGAACAAGTGAGTGCCAGCTTGCTCCTTCATAGATGACAGGAGCGGCCACAATGGTAATTTTAAAACCTTCTGCTGCCATGGAAATCTCTAGTTATTGACTGATGTTCTTGTAGTCCCACAGGAACCTCTGTCAAAAGCCCTGCTTCAAAGTGGCAGTACGGGGCTGGGGGAAGATAATGTAGGACATACACGAGCACAAGGACACTAATGCAAGGGACAAATGGCGCTGTGAAGCCACTCCTTTTGAATTGCCTTGGAGCAAAGTGTTCACACCAGGAGGCAGCACAAGCTTCCCAAATCTGACCTCCCTGTCTTTTCTGACGGCCCCTGATAGTACCCACTGACATGCCTCCAATTTTTGCATTCATTAGATGCATCCTGAAAAAGCTGGTCATTTGGGGAGTGCCTGCTAGTGTCATCTAGAAATTGGAATATGCCACTCTTCACAACCTTCAAAAATGTCAGCTAGGGGAGTGCAAGTATTTCCCAGTTCTCATGCTAAACACAATCCTCTGCTTTGTCCCTAATGGATAGTTACATGGAGGTTAAGATTGCTAGCAAGAAAACCGGGCCAAAAGTTCTACATATATTATCTACCAGCCAATTAAATGTTTAATTCCTGAGTGGTTGAAGAGGTACCTGTGAAATGCAGAAGAATCACAATCCTTTATGAGCTATCCAGACAGAGTTCTTTCCTTTTATTTCTCTCTCCACGTCTTTGTGTAACACCTGTTTAACTGACAACCCGTCCAAGACACACATAATGTATGAGATATTCTCAGTTACCTGAGACATGATTTGACTCCAATCCCTATCTGGCAGAGACATCTCCAGGTATAGCTATGGCAACCTTGAAAAAAATGGGGCTGAGAAGAGGACGGGAAACACTCAAGTCTAGGAAGCAATTAGGATCATGGATTTATCCCTATGCAACTTTTTGTTCCCAATATTTTTCCACACCCCACTCTATAATTTCCTCTGCTCTCCATGGGAAGGGGAACATGGGGAGTTCTTTGCCAAATTTGTAGTGAGCAGAAGAGAAACTTGGTTCTCTTTTTTGATACCCATATTTAATGTGCCTGCAGCCATAGCCCTGTAGCATCCAATCCCGTCAGATCTCAGAAGCTAAGCAGAGTCGGGCCTGGTTAGTACTTGGATGGGAGACCACCTGGGAACACCAGGTGCTGTAGGCTTCAGAGACGGACTGAGCAACCCACTCCCAAAAATCAATCTGCCACTGAAAACCCTATGAACAGCAGAGAAGCACTGACAATAGTGTTTTGCCTGTTGTAGAGAGGGTCGCTGTGAGTCAGATACTGACTCGAGGGCACCTAACAACAACAACATATTTAATGTGGTCAGGATGAATGGGGGAAGTGGCAGAAGGAAGTAGACAGAAGGGCCAACAGGCATGCCCAGCTGAGAAACTCCAGGAAGGGAAGGAAAGGGAGGGCCTTCTGCCTCTGCTCCTGGCTTCATCTTTGTTTCTTTGCTCTCAATCAAGTGCAGCTTGCTTCTCTGCCCAGCAGCTCACAGTCTAAAACACTGTAACACATCTATAATGTTTTGTTCCAGCAGTGGATATAATAAATGACTTGAAAAGGTACTTCAGCCCTGACTCAGGTTCACAAGAATTTTATGAACTTGATGAGACCAGGTGTTATGATAATTGGATTAGCAGTGATTGTCAGGGAAAAGGGCATGCAGTAAGTGGAGAACAATGTAATGGTTAATTTTGTGTGTTAAATTGCCTGGACAAGGTTGTCCCCAGCTATTTGGCCAAGTATCATTCTAAGTATGTCTATGGGGGTGATTTGCAAATCATGAGACTAAGTAAAGTGAATTTTCCTCTCTAACATGGGTGGGCTTTATCCAATCACTCGAAGATGTGAACAGAACAAAAAGGCTGACTCTCCTGAGTAAGAAAGAATTCCTCTTGGCTGATGTCTTCTGAACTGAGTCATAAAGTTTTGTCTCTCTTTAGAACTTGACCTGAAGCATCAGCTCTTCCTGGATCTCTGGGTTACTGGCTGACCCAGCAGACCTTTCAACTTGCCTGCCTCCATCAATGTGTGGGAGCCAATTGCTCACTATCTACTCACTTACAAACACACACACACACACACACACACACACACACACACCTTAATTCTGTTTCTCTAGAAAACCCTAACATCAACACCCATGTTGGAAAGCCGGAAAGCATAAACAAACCACTTAATCATTCCTGCAACCAAAGTTAGATTTAGCTACATTGGTTTTTCCATGTAAAATCCACCCCTCTTCTTCCCACACTTCGGCAATGCTGGGTAATGGTCCCACACTGGTGGACACATCCTGGGAAAACGCCCAGTGGGTTACATCCTTGTATAATCCCCTTTTAGATGTGGGTAGAACTTATGATGGACTCTCAGCCAATAGAATATAGCAAAGGTAAAGGGATTTTTGAGATGCAACTCATATCCTAGGACAGTTGATTATAAGTTTATCCAAAGGGACATTAATGTAGATTGGTCCAATTTAATTAGGTGAAGGCATTAAAAGAGATCTTCCTCTGCTGGCCCTTGAAGAAGTAATGTGTCATGTGATCATCCCTGGAAAAGAATCACATGGCAAGGAACTCTGGGAAGTCTTTAAGGAGCTGAGAATTGCCCCTGGATGAGAGCCAGCAACAAATGGGGATGTTGATCCTACACACACAAATAACTGAATTCTGCCAATACTCACAGGAGCTGAGGATGCTGAGTTCTGTGCAGGAACAGGGCATAACCAACACCTCAGTTAGGTCTTGTGAGATCCTGTGAGGCAGCGCAAGCTCAGTCCTGCCCTCCCAACATGTCCTAAATGTTAGGGAAAGGCAAGGGGATTGGGGTTAAGGGCAAGAAGCAGGAGGGCAAGAGAGGGTGGCAGACAGGAATGTGGATGTGATCAAAGCATGTATGGAAATGCTACAGTTGAAACCCATTCACTTGTACCATTAGTATGTGTTATTATAAAAAAATGCTGTGCTGATAAAGCAGTTAAGATAGCTCTATGTTCTATAAATATTACCATGATAAAGATAAATAATTATATCACTATTTAGCATTGGTTATCTCAGAAAAGTTATTAAACTTCTTTATACAATCTGAGCAACGTGTCAGTAATAAAGTTGTTACAAATAAGAAATATGCAAATTGCCATTTTATGAACATTCAGTTTTTATTCCTAGAAGGGACTCATTGTTGGTCATCTTTATTTTCTCTGTTAGAGAAAAAGACTGAAAATGCTTTCACTTCATTTTAAATAATAAAATCACTTTTGAATAACTTCAATTAGAATAAAGGTTTTCTTTATTATATTTTCATTGTGATAAAATATTAGAAACATAAAACTTGCCATTCTAACCATTTTTAGAGTACAATGCAATGGTATTAATTTACATACATCATGATGTGCAATCACCACTACTATTTCCAAAACTCCTTCAGCTCCACAAATAGAAACTTCATAATCATTAAGCAATAACTTCTCATTCTTCTCTCCCTCAGTCCTTCACAACATGTAATCTTTCTGTCTATATGAATTTGCCTAAGTGATATTATGTTTACCCTTTAGCGTCTGGCTTGTTTCACATAGTATGTTTCCATTTTCTTTTTTTCTTTTTGTGGTACTGGAGGTTGAACCCAGGGCCTCACATTTGCATGCTTTTCAAGTTCTGTACCACTGAGCTGCACCCCCAACCCATTTTTTTTTAACTTTTTGAGACAGGGTCTTGCTAAATTACAGAGACTGCCTCTGGTCTCAAACTTGTAATCCTCCTGCTTCTGCCCGCCCCAGTCACTGTGATTACAGGCATGTGCCACCATGCACAGCTTATGTTTTCTTTTTTTATTAGTAATATTTAACGTACAATTTAACTGGTCTCATTATGACATTTCCATACATGCATTTCACTGTACATTGCTCATGTTCACTTCCCCCCTTACATTCTCATGACCCTCCTCCCCCTTCCCCTTAGTATAATATTTTCAAGATTTATCCATGTTGTAGTGTATATCAGAAATCTATTCCTTTTTCATGGTGAATAATATTCGACTGTATGTATACAATGTAATAAAAAATAAAGTAAATATTTAAATAAAAAATTGTCACAGTAAAAGACACTGTCATTAATCCCCCTCAAAATACTCTCCCTGGCTTCAAACACACATATCCCATCATTCTTGCCACTTCCTGAAGCAATTCTGGAAGGTCTTTTTCATACGTGTCTTTAGTTGTGCTGTCATGGCTGCCTCAATGTCCTGAATCAATTGAAAACATTTACCCCTCATGGTCATTTTGATTTTGAGGAAGGTCCAGAAGTCACACAGTGCCAGATTCAGTGAATAAAGTCAGTGAGGACACACCATAATGTCTTTATTTTACATAAATTGCCATACCAGAAGCTGTGTGTGACACAGAGTGTTGTCATGATGGAGGATGAAACTAAAGACACTCACAAAAGAGGAATTCCAGAACTGCTTCAGAAAGTGGCCAGAATGATATGTATGTTTAAAGCCAGGGGAGCTGATAAAATCTTGGCTATCTCCAGCTTTTGACTATTATAAATAATGCTACAATGAACTTTGGCATACTCAGTTCTTTTGGATATATACCTAAGAGTGTGATTGTTAGATCAGATGGTCCATCTATGGGAAGCCTTTTGAAGAGCTGCCAAACTGATGTCCACAGGGGCTGCACCATTGGACATTCCCACTATCATCATGCAAGGATTCTACTTCCTCCACATCTTCTTCAATACTTGTTATTTTCCCTTTAAAACACACACACACACACACACACACACACACATTTGCTAATAGGTGTGAAATGGTATCACTGTGTTTTTTTTTAAATTGCCCTAATGACTATTAGTTTACTAATGGAATTCACACTCTTGTCAAAAAAAAAAAAATCAACTGGCCTTAGGTGTACGGGTTTATTTTAGATCTCTCAATTCTATTCCTTTGGTCTATATGTTTAACCTTATGCCAACATCACACTGTTTTGCATTAAGTTCATATCCAGAAGCATGAATTCTCCAACTTTGTTCTTCATTTTCATGATGGTTGTTTTTATATTGTTAGGTGCTGTTGAGTCATGTCAGACTCATAGAGACCATCATAGGGTTTTCAATGGCTTATTGTTTTAGGATGGCCTCGGGAGTCAATTGCCACATCCTTCTCCCGTTTTCGCAGTGCTGGGAATCAAACCCGGGACCTCAGAATCTCCAGAGCCGCACTCTATCAATAGCACCTTATATAATTGTTGTTGTTGTTAGGTGCCATCGAGTCGGTATCCGACTCATAGCAACTCTCATAGGGTTTTCAGTGGCTGTTTCAGGATTGCCTTGGGAGTGGATTGCCAGGCCTTTCTCCCATTTTTGTGGTGCTAGGAATTGAACTCAGGACCTCGGAGAATGCAGCGCAGTGCTCTACCAACTGAGCTAAATCCCAGCCCACCTGATATAGTAGCCACTTGTAATTCCATACAAATTTTAGTATCAGCTTTTACACTCCTGTGAAAATGCTGTTGGAATTCTGATAGGGATTGCAGTGAATCTGTAGATCACTTTAGATGGTATTGACATCTTAACAATATTAAGTCTTTCTATCCATGAATACAGGATATCTTTGCTTTTATTTAGATATTAATTTTTCAGCCATGTTTTACAGCTTTTAATGTACAAATCTTTTACCTTCATGGTTAAAATTAATTTCTGAGTATTTTATTCTTTTAAATGTTATTGTAAATTGAATTACTGTCTTAACGTCTTTTCCAGATTGCTCACTGCTAGTGTATAAGAACCCAATCTAATCTGCAAGTTAATTTTGTACCTTGTAACCTTTCACAATTTCTTTATTAGCTCCAGTAGTTTTGTTTTGAATTACTTATCATATGCAAAAAATAGTTTTTCTATTCCTTTCCTATTTTAATGTCTTTTTTTTGTCATGCCTGACTGCCCTGGGTAGTATTTGCTGTACAATGTTAGAGAACAGTGCTGAAACTGGGCATCTTTTCTTGCTCCTGACCTTAAAGGGGGAAAGCATTCAGTCTTTCACCATTGACATGATGTTGGCTGTGAATTTTTCATAAATGCTATATTGAGGAAGTTCCTTTGTATTCCTAGTTATATGAATGTTTTGTTCATGAAAATATGTTCAGTTGTATCAAATACCTTTTCTATATCAATTATGATGTGTTTTTTCCCTTCGTTTTATTGATGTGATATGCTACATGGATTGATTTTCTATCTTGAGCTACCCTTGCATTCCTGGGATAAATCCACTTGGTCCTGGTGTATAATTCTTCTAATATGCTATTGGATATGGTTTTCTAGTATTTCACTGAGGATTTCTGACTTTGTATTCACAGGGGATATTGTTCTGTAGTTTTCTTTTGTTGTGATGTCTTTATGATGGATTCACAGGATGAATTTGGGATTGTTCCCTCCTGTTTTATTTTATGGAAATATGTGAGAAGGATTGCTGTTAATTCTTCTTTAAATGTTTGGTAGAATTCACAAGGGAAGCCATCTGTTCCAGGACTTTTCTTTGTTGAATGGTTTTAAATTACTGATTCAATAACATTATTAGTGTTAGAGTTATACAAATTTTCTGTTTCTTTGTTATTCAGTTTTGGTAGGTTGTGTGTTTCTAGGAATTTGCCATTTTGTCTAAGTTATCCAACTTGTTGCCCTATCATTGTTCATATCCTATTAGAATGCTTTATATTTCTGTAAGGTCAGTAGCAATGACATCTTCTTTTTTTCCTTTCAGTTATTTGTGTCTTCTCCCTTTTGTCAGTATAGCAGAAGTTTTGTCAATTTTGTTGATCTTTTCAAACAACCAACTTCTGATGTCATTGATTGTCCCCTCTGTTTTCCTATTGTCTATTCTTGAAACCTAGGGCCTCATTCATGCAAAGCATTCACTCTTCCATTAAGCTACATCCTCAGCCCTATTCTATATTTTTTAAATCTCCACTCCAGTCTTTATTGTTTCTTTCTTCTGTTAGCTTTAGATGTAGTTGTTCTATTTAAGTTTTCTCAAGCTATAAAGTTAGGTTATTCACTTGGTATTTTTCTTCTTTCTGAGTGTAGGCATTTACAGTCATAAATTTCCCTCCTGGCATTGCCTTCACTATATCTCATTATCCCATAAGTTTTGGTATGTTATGTTTTCATAAGATAAGTCTCATAAGTCTCTAAGTATTTTCTAATTTCCCTTATAATTTTTTCCTTGACCATTCACTGCTCCAGAGTGTGTTGCTTAATTTCCACATATCCCTGAATTTTCCAGTTTCCCTTCCATAGATTTCTAGTTTCGTTCTGGTCATAGAAGATACTCTGAGTGATCTCAATCTTTGTACAACTTTTGAGACATATTTCATAATCTAACATATAGTCTATACCAAAGAACATCCTATATGTACTTGAACAAAATGTTTATCCTTCTGTTGTCAAATGGCTTCTTCTATATATGCCCTTTAGGCCGCATTGATAGATAATCCTTTTCTTTAAAATAATTTTTAGGAGGAGAAGTTTGGCATAATTATGTTGGAATTTTTTTCTGACAAACTAACCCTCTTCCTTGACCTATCCTCAAAGTAGCCCCATATTCTTCACAGACAACTAACAAGTTAGCTCTCCATGAAATAAAGTTTATGTCAAGAGAAACATAGTATCCATTGTACACCTCAGGAAACTCACCATGCATGGTAACCTGGTGGTTAACCACAGTTCTCATTTTGTAAGACACATGAATGAAGCTGGTTTCAAAAGAGAGGACATCTGATAACTAGGCCTGAAATTAGCACAGCATATCAGTGATTTTCAAACTTCCTTCAGTATCAGATCCTTTTATTAAAACAAGCTCTTGCATGGAAACCCGATATGGAAACTGGTTGGTGGTTGGTGGTACACAGGGAGTCCTGCTGGCTTCCCTCATTCCCTCTCCAACCATCAAGCCTGCCTCTTCATGCCAGATTTGACAACCACTGCTCTAAATCCTAGGCTTTAAGGCTAGGAGAAAGGATGGAGAAGCCTGCCCAAGGCACATTTTCATTTTCCCTGCATCTAGGACAGTGGCAGCCACCATTTGCTTCTAGAGTGTCAAGTCATGCACAGACATAGATAGGACATGCAGAAGAAACCTAGACCCACAGCGCAGGAAAACAGTAATATTTTCATCTTGTGTGTGAGCTTCCCAAGGCTTGCATGAGCTCCATCAAAGAAGTTTTCTAAAAGCTGAGTACAGTAGTCTATTCTTGTAATTCCAGTGACTCAGGCGTCTGAGGCAGGAAGATCACGAGATTGAGGCCAGTAGCAGCCTACATAACTTAGTGAGACCCTGTCTCAAAATAAAAAATGAAAAAATTGGGCTGGAGGTGCATCTTAGTGGTGTAGCACTTGCAAAGTATGTATGAGGCCCTGTGTTCAGGCCTCTAGTACTGGAAAAATAAGAGGTTTTCTATTGCATTGTCGGTACCCATCTCACTTCACTGTGTCAGGTACCAAGCAAATACAATCAGCTAGTGCTAATATTTCCGCTCTACTGCAAAATCTCTAGAGACTGCTAGAGTGACCTCCTCTGGCTTGGACCTAAAGCCCAATTTTATCCCTATTAGACAGAATTTGTATGTTGCTATATCTTCATTTAAAGAGTGGGAATCCAGCATTAGGTGGTGGAAGGTAGAGGACCAGAGATCAGCACATGGGATCCTACCTCATAAAAGAAAGCTCCTGAATGAAAATCCATCTCCAAATCAGGAAGCTAAGGCCTGCATTTAGGAGAGCAGGTACAAGCTAATGAGGTCACATCAATCTGTTCAAAGGGATAGAAGACATGTTTCCAGGGATCTGGTGTATACAGTCATAGTCACCACAAGACTTATTAAAAGGACAATGAATTCAGTCACTTCAGCTGTTCAGAATGGAAAATCAGAAACTATCCATTCTTTCCACAACTTTTGTTGCATAGCCTCTCTGAGCCAGATACTGGCCCACTATGAAAAAGCCTATAGCAATCAGAGGAACTTGTGGTTAGGATAACCAAAGGATTCACAGAATCACCTGATGGTGACATTCATCATTGTCCAGGTTGTAGAATGGCCACATCTCCAATGATAGTGGAAGAGATAGAAGGGTTAGCTGATGACAAGTGAGAAGTATCGGGGGCAGTGGGGCCCAGATTCTGGTGCTGCCTCTGCCACTCCTTTGCTGTGGGACCCTGGACAAGTTAGTTAATTAGTTAGTTCGTTCGTTAGTTCATTCCTGTGTGGATCCCAGTTTCCTTCTGTCTGAAATGAGATAGTTGGAAGAGAGTAGAATCTGAAAAGCAAATACCAAACTGGGTGCCCATCCTGGAGAGTATAGTATAAGGTTCAGTCTCTCTTACATTATGATGATGATGATCACAATGACCATGATGATGACAAGTAATAATAATGTAATATCAATAATGAATCAGCTAGTGTTCATTGAGTGCTTACTAGGTGTCAGCACTCTTCCTATGGATCATTTTCAAGAATCTTCTCAAATATCCTGCTACACCACTGAGTTTGGAAAAGCCCAGAGCTGCTTCAGCAACCAGAAAATAAGAGGCAGATCATTCAAAGGTGACAAGACACGAGCTCCCTGGTCACCTCCCAGTCTCTTACTATTTTGCTTCTTCTTTTGCCAGATTTGAAACACACCTAGGTCAATCATAAACCTAAGAACTATGGGTTTCAGGGCTTCCTCCTCCATCACCCCACATTGGCCCAATTTCCCTGGGCAGTATATTGTAAATACACAGTTGGAATATTTCCACAAACTCCTTCAATGTTATTTCAGAATGCATTTTTATTTCATGGGAAAGCATTTTATGTTTCAATTCATATTTTATATTAATGTGTCTATACATACTGAAAAAAGTTAAAGTTATCAATTTAACATAATTCTGTGCTCTCCTCCCTCAGAGGTGATTATCCTAAATGAAATCTGTCAATAATTAGCATTGTTTCCATTGGATGCTATCAATATGTTTTGACGAAATGAGTGAAAAACACTAAATGTTGTTATCATGATGATACACAGAAATCCAAACCCAATGTGGTGTGTTACCAGTAGATTACTAACTAATTTCAAGAGTTCATCATTTCAGTTTTAAAAATGCTTTCCCATAGAGTCCTCATTTTGTTTTGATTTTGATCTTAGCAACTCTGAAATAAAGCAAGTATTGTCCTGATTATAATAGTGAGGGAGGCTGAGGCTAAGGGAGTTATTGGCTTTCAGTTACTCAGAAAATGCATGGAAAATTTAGAGACACAACTAGGTCTCTACTCCCAAATCTGGCATCTAACACAGACAAGATTTCTTAGGTCTAACAAACTCATTGGCATATCTATTTAATTCAGTACCTATTACATACCAGATGCTGTACTAGATTCTGGGGCATCCAGGGGTGAGCAAAGCAATGAATGTTTATATGAGATTAATAAGTGAATAACACAATCTTGACCTCTCCAAATCTTGTCCTACACCGCTCTCTGGAGAGAGAAGTCATATGTGTGACAGGTATGTTGATATGATAGCACAGGCTTTTTTAAAAGGGCACCATGCTAGACACCATGCACAAAGTGAGCAACCTGAAAACCTTTTGAGCTAGGTGAATTGGGAGCTACTGGGATACTTAAAAGCAACCCTGGGAAGGAAAACACCATTAGACAGGGATTATTCAATTAAGGTCTGCCAGCATTGCCTCTTGAGAACGAATTACTCCAGACAATTCTTTTTATTTTCCTTTTTGAATTTGAATGCAGCAGCAAGAAACAACAAAAAGAGTTAAAGGGGGTCCCCAAAATCAGGCTAAGGAACTGCACTTCCAGAGGAAAACACAAAGATTTAATCAGCACCTCTGTATACTTAGCTGCTGGAGGAGATGTTAGTGCTCTTTCTCTTTGAATTAAAAGGCAACAAACCTCTAATTTTTTCCATGTTTTGGCAAGAAAATTATAAGTAACTGTGCCCCCTGGGTTTGGTGTGAATGTGAATACAGGCGGGTCTGTAGGCCCAGTGTGTGAATGCTATCGGTGAGAGGCATGTGAACCATGCAGTACTTGGATGGGAAAAGGTGGGCACCCTCTTCGCCAAATTCCCCACAGGAGCTGTCCAACCCCAGCAGTCACTTTGCACAGGGTGTTTTTCCTTGGCCAGGCTTACTTTCTCCTGCTAAATGGGGCACAGCAGCAGTCAAGCAAGTGTCCTGGCCTTTGCATAGAGGCGTGGTAGGCCTTGCTCACACAACCAGCTTCCCTGTATGTAGATCCTGTGATGACTCAACTGGACCATTTCATACACAGCATGGATAGATTTAAGATGATGGTTTAAGGCCTGTGCCTATGCTCTATCCAATCTTGTCACCAACCTACCCTTGGGCAAGGAGGAATGAAGTGAGTTGCGGTGGCTCCAAGCCACCCCCACTCCTGGAAATATAAGGCCATACGGCATCCGCAAAAGCCTGGCAATTATCTAAGCCACTGGATTCCATCTTGGGGATGACCAACCACAAAGATAGCTTATCAATGTCCTGTAGGAAAAGGACCCTAGAAAGTCTCCTAGAAGACACAGAATAGGAGCTCAGTCAATATTTTTAATTGAATTGCTCCCTTCTGGCCATTTTTTTAAAAAAATGCCCAGCAGGGGAAATCTCTGCCATCTTTGATGCTCTGAATCATTAAGAGTCTACATTCCTCAACAAAAGGAAAATGAAAGACTCATCTACTAGTTTTTCCATAGGGTGTCAAGTCTCCATTCACCCATTACCTGCCCCCATCTCACCACATGCTCCCTGCTCTCTAAAATTTTGACTATCCAGTTGAACTGGAAGCAAGCTGACCTAACATCTGAGATAGATCAGTAGGTTAGCTTGTCATTATTGGCCAGTCATGGGGGAGTGATTGGAGCTTGAGGACACAGGCAGAGGTGGTACTAAGACCAATGCTCAGGAGTCTAGGTCAGCATCCTCTATAACACAGCATCACACCAATGGATTAATAACCAACTAGGAACCAAGACAATAAGCCAGAGGTGGCAAATACAGTGCCACATGACAAAGATGGGCAAGGAAAGAAGTGGCCATGCAACTGATGAAAAGAAATGAAAAATGGGTCCAAGGAATAACACCTGCATGGCCCAGAATCTCAGGGCACAGGGAAGCACTCCACAGGAAGCACAACCAGCCATCAGAAGGTTTTAATGAGGAGAGTGCTACCTCAGCAAAGTACTCAATGACAGCAAAGATTTGGCTTGACTGAATGGAGATATTGGGGCTGGGGTTTAGTTCAGTTGGTAGAGTGCTGCTCTGTGCCCTCTGAGGCTCTAAGTTTGATCCATCCCCAGAACTGCCAAACTGGGAGAAAGACCTGGTAATCCACTCCTCAAACTATCCACCACTGAAAACCCTATGAAGAGCAGAGAAGCACTTGACATAATGCCAGGCATGGCACACTGTCATGGATTGTTTCATTCTGTTGTACATAGGGTCGCTATGAGTCAGACTCAACTCCATGGCACCTAACAAGAACAAATGGAGATGCACTGGAACCCCACACCAAAAACAAGTGGAATATCCATATTAGTAAGCATTATACCCAAACCCAAGTGCCTGGCTTTCTCTAACACTGCTCTCTAGAAGAGCATAGCATTCAGAAGACCTGTCTCCACCACTTATTAGCTTTGTGATCTTGGGTGAGTCACTTATATTTCTGAGTCTGTATTTCCTCATTTACAAAGTGAGGACAAGTGTGCCTCCCTACCTATGTCAAACAAGCAATATTACTTAAACCAGGAGACAGAGCAATTAACACCACCTGAACTACTCTAGATGAGTACATTACAGGAAGAGAGAACAGGGCAAAGGGAATATTTTACACAGTGGGAGTTGCTCTGGCCTTAGGAGTGGCTCTGTGAAAGGGGAATCAAATGTTCTCAGGATTGTGGCCAAACTTGTGCTAAAGGCAAATAATGGGACTCAGAGGGCCAATCAGGCTCTTCAGGACCATGGATTTCCTCATTCCAGCACACACATGGGAGAGGGCATTGAGCTGAAGTTTTCTTATACTCTTGGCTAAAGTTTAGATTTATAAACAGACACTTACTACACGAATCACTTGTTCTCTAAACCTTGTCCCTGATAAAAAGCCAGTATGACTACCCTTGTGGGAAGTAGAAGAAAGGTAAATTTGTTACTTGGTATCACTGACATAAGTTCAGGTTTTTCAGCCACAACTCATTTCCCCTTCCTAAGAGACCAGGAATAAAAGCCTGGAGTTTGACAAAAGGTGTGTAAAACATTGGGGTTTTCCAGAAAAGGACAGATACTACATTCACTCATAGATGACTGCCAGATTGCAGGAAAGAAGTCAATATGTATTGACTAAGATTCCAAATAACTAAAATTCAGCTTCTAAAGGGCCCCTCCTGTGGATTCACCTAACATTGTAAAAATGAATCAATCATTCTAACACAATGCTGTCAAGACCCTAGTAAAAATGCCCTCCTCCACTGAGCAGCAGAATTACAAAGACATTAACAGCTGTTGACAATGGCACCTTAGTGCTATCTACCTCATATGTATCTTTCCTGGCTCCTTCAGAAAATGGAAGGTAGAAGAGACTAGTATGAATGATCTGCTTGACCCTCTGGGGCCTTGGTTGAATAAAATGTAACCCAATGTTGATATCTGAAGAGAAAAATGGAGCATATTAGCTTTCTGAAATTATACTTCTGAAAGTCTGTTGTCTTTGGGCCACAGTCCCTAGAAGCAGAACCTGGGCCAAGGAATTTGTTGGAGGACAGTGAGAGTTAAGCAGATCACATGAGAAGGTATGAACAAGGCATGGAGGTGGTCTCTGCTGGAGTTTAGCTTTAACCTCATCCTATAGGGACCTCTGGGCTGGGATTTAGTTCAGTTGGTAGAGTGCCACTCTGCAGTCTCTGAGGTCCTGGGTTCGATTCCCAGCACTGCAAAAATGGGAGAAGGACCTGGCAATCCACTTCTGAGGCAATCCTGAAACAGTCAGCCATTGAAAACCCTATGAGGGTCACTATGAGCAGGCTCCCACTTGACAGCACCTAACAAAAACCACATGGGGAACTTGCACACCAAACTGAAACTCAGGATTGGTCCTACCTGGAGGCAAAGTGGTTGAGCCAGTCATTGGCCCCCAGGGCCAGGGAAGTAAGCTCCTGCTACAAGAAAAGGGAACACTGTGAGACTAGACTTAACAACCAACACACCTAGTGGCTATGGGATAAGTACACACACCTGATAAAGGCAATCTGGGCAGGGTACCCACGCTGCCCACTACACTAGGTGACGATCTCCAGAGTCCTCACCACAGGCCAGACTGTAAACTAAACTTCTTACCAGGGGCCAGCCAACTCAATGGCCACCTCTCTGATCACATCTCCTGCTATTCTCACTCGTGCTCACTCCCGTACAGCCTCACCATAAGGTTTCCACACTTGCTGTTCCCTCTGCCTGGAGCTCTCTTCATGCAGATGTCTGCACTGCTTCCTCCTTGCCCTCTTTCAGGCCTTTATTCACATGCTAGCTTCTCAGTATCACCTTCTCTAACCACTGCCAACACCACAGGGCTTCTTGCTTTATTTACTTTGCTCCACGGCACTTATCACCATCTGACATAAAATACATATCCCCTTTGTTTGTTGTCTCTTCTTCCCCTTTTGAATGTCAATTGCAAAAGGACAAGAACTTTTGCCTTTTCTTCCAATTCACTGTAGCTGCAGTGCCTACAACGATTCCTGGTTCATTAAATATTTGTTGAATAAATGAATAAATATCTCCTTAATTTTAATGCCCTCTCCCCTGTGCTTGCTAACTGGAATATATTTCCAATGCTCACACTTTCCTCATGTATTTCTTCTACATTATTTCAAGTGCACTGGGTTCTTTTAAAAAAGTCATTTACAGTAATGGTCTTGTTTATTCCCACTTTGTATTTGCAAGTGTTCACCAAATCAACTATAGTCATTGCATCCACATGGTTCACGTGTCATGTTTCGAAAGGAAAAAAATGCTTAAAGCTACTGATTCTGTTAGTCATGAGGGACAAGACACTATAAGAAAGAATCCACTGTCATCTACCAAGTGAGCAAATAAAATTCAAATGCACTGAATGTGAGCTGCACATTCTGAGAGGGAATCAGGGCCCCTCCCTCCCAATAAGCCGTGTGTGAACAGAAATCCATGTAGCTTCCATCAATGAAAGATATCCATTATACACTTATTTTAGGAAACCTAGAAAATAATGTGTGCTACTTTTTATAGTCCTCCTATAATACATAATACAGTGTTTATGAACACAATCAATACTTATTGAATGAATTTTTATATCTAGAATGAAAAAGAAATCCTAATGCATCATTGGGCTCCTGCATACATAATACATATTTTGAAGAGAAAAATGTTTCACTAACTGGTTCATTTCAGTGGGGGCACAAAACAGAATTGTAAGCCCTTGTAGGCTTCTACAAGAATACATTTGCTTTCGCCCGTATCCAGTAGCAAAGATGTCCATCAAATCCTCCAAAACCTTAGTACCTCATGACCTAGGGCTCTCTCAACCTTATATCTATCTCCTCAAGGATTACACAGGATGAGCCCTCACTGGCATAGTGAGGATCCCACAAGATCTCGGATGCGAAAGGACTCTGGAAAACACAATACACACCGTGTGTGGTCAATCTGGCTTTCAACAGTCCTCTATCTTCAGATTGTATGAGGGTTATATTTCATAGCTGTAATTACTTGGGGAACAAAACCACACTAGGAGCACAGAAAGGCCTTGTAAATTACCACCACAAAGTACAACGGGCATGATGGTAGGAAACTGGGATTTAATAGTCACTGAACACCTGAAATAAGCAGATGTGGTCAATCTGTTCTTCTAAGTTCAATCTTGTGCTTTTGTACCTGTTAAACAACTATGGCTGGGAGTTTTGCCAGGAAGAGCAGGCTTTGGCCTTTTTCCCGGACTGCTCTGTTGTCTGCAGACTAGTATCATGGACTTCATCCGAGCTTGGGAAGTAAAAGCAGTGGAGCATGGTGGTTATGAGCACAGACCACCAGGTCGGACGACATGGCTGTGTAACTCATAGCCCTGAATTACAAACTGAGCAGGCTTCATAATGCTGCATAACCTCCCTGAGCCTCAGCACCCTCATTTGGAAAACAAAGAAATGAGTATGAACAGGATTATTTGCCTCCCATACAGGGTTGCATTTAGGATTAATTGCACACAGCATGTAAAATGGCTAGCCCAGAGATAACTTGAAAACAGCCAGCTCTGACTGTCCCACAGATATGCTGTGCCCAAATTCTGTTTTGTTTCAACCTCACCTTTGCCAGTTCTAGATTCCCATGGTGCTCAATGAACATGAAGGGAGCCCTGAGCAGTGGTACAGCAAAAAAGCTAAACTGCCTCATCTAGCCAAATCCTAATGGATGTAACTGACCAGGCCTCTTCTGTATGGAGCCACAATGTTACACCATAGAAAGCGCACTGGACTCAGAGTCAAAAGCCTTCAAGCTTCAGGCCTACCACTTAGCAGCACTGGGTTGTAAGCTATCTCCCTCCACTTGTCCACCAGAATGTAAGCTCCTGGAGGGCAGGGACCGTATTTTAAAGTGCTCATCCAACCCCAGCCCAGGACCTCAAACCCGGAGGGGCTGCACATTGATTGCTTACCTAAACTACAGATGGGAATGTACCTGTGCCTTGATTTCCTTATGCATTCCAGGGGATAATAAGAGTTGTCCTGCCTACTGTCAAGATTGGTAACTGAGCCATGGCCGCTTCAGTAATCTCTCCTTCTTCCACTTCCATCAATATCCCATTTGACTGGGGATGTCTTTTTATGTTTGTTTCTTGTATTATGTAGACTGTCTCTTATGACTTCTCCCCCTCTTTCTACTTTTATGCCTATTCATCCAACAATTCTCAGCCCAGAAAAGTCTTCAAGCTGACTCTCCAGAGCTCCTTCTACTATTATAGCTCTTCCCATAGGCCCTCTGTGGAACTCAAAGTATAGCTGTAAGGTGACTTCATTCTGCCCACTAGATTGGAACTACCATCAGGGTAAGGCCTATATCTGTCTTGCTCACCACTGGATTTCTCGTGCATTGGCTAAACTAAGAAAACACCTTAATAAGTATTTGCCAGGTGAGTAAGTGGATGTGCAACCAAATGAATGAGAAGCAAAAGAAAAGCTGGAAATGACCTCCTATCTACCTTGCCTTCTTACAGAGCCTTCTGCTTGTTAGTTGCAGACTATCACCACTGTGTGGTATCATTCCACTCCAATGCTCTTAGGAATACCACTCTGTGAGCACCATTATTTAACAGAAGATATGTGCTATAAAACTGATCAGATAGGAGAACTGAGAAAGTCAGCACTCCTCCTCAGTCTTTGTGAGCACTTGTCTGCCTCACTAACATTGGAAGGAAACTTTCCCTTTTTTATTGGAAATTTTAAATGTACAACTTAACGTGTTTCATTCTGACACGTCTTTCATTGTGCCATTTCTGTAAATGTGCTTCATTGCACATTGCTCACATAACATCCCCCTTACCCCCTCATGCCCTTCCTCCCCCATCTTCCATCCCCCAACACCAATGACCTCCTTTCTACTTGTACGTCTTTTTGTGGGAATATTTATCAATACATGTGCATCCAAATATTAAGTCCAAACTTTTTTCTATAGTGTTCTGTCTTTTCACATTCTCAGAAGTATTATATGAGTAATCTAGTCCGTTTGCATTATTGCCACCCTTTGGTATTATTGGCATTATTATTATTATTTTCCGAACTATTAAAGTTGGGCTGTTTGAAGTTGACCTCTCTCTCGTTCCTGGCTCCTCCTTGGCCCTCCTCCCCCTCCTGTCTTCTACCATCATTGCTTCCTTTTGCTAGATCCCTCCTTCCTTTTTTGTATTCCTTTATGTTTGTTTCCTCAAGTACATTGTCCCTTCTCCACTAAGTTTACATGAGCTTTTTATTATGTTCCAATTTATGCATAGGATTTTTTTCCTCCTTTTAAGTTTGATTCAGCTCCCACATAATGAGTGAGAACACGTGGTATTTCTCTTATGGGGCTTGTGTTCATTCACTTAAGATAATTTTCTCTAATTCCACTCATTTTGCTACAAGTGACATTATTTCATTTTTTTGATTGCTAAGTAGTATTCCATTGTGTATAACAAGGAAAGTTTCTTATCCTTGGACCCTTGCTTCTCTTCTGCTTCCAAGATTTGAGCTCCTGGGCCCATCTTTCCAGTTGCCATGAGCCCTGGCTAAGTGCTCTGCCATTCTGCCTTTCTGAGACAATGCACATTGGGTCCTCATCTGGGGTGGTGCTTCCCAAGCTCTCTAAGTTTGGCAGCTAACAGTTAGCACTCCTATTGGGCCAGCTAGATAGGATATGAAGGGGAAGGAAGTGGGAAGAGGAAAGAAAGATAATTACTCTTTGCTTGAAAGGTACTTCCATTTTTCCTTCTCCTTAGTATTGTTATTGTTCTTACGTTCTGAATGATGAAGCTCTATGACCAACCATTGCCCTGACAGCACTTCCATGAATGATACCATTCTTCTGATATATTGGTCCACAATAAGCCCTTTGTGTGATACAAATATGATATATGGCACAGTAATTGTTATGTTTGCTGTCTACCATGGGCTTTAGCAACATTCATCCACCTCATATTATTTTAGAAGAAATCACAGGCTCCTCACTGTTCTTGGCACTAGAAAAGACAGACATAGAGCTTCAGGGCTGGGATTGGAGATGGAAAGTAAGAGGTAAATAGACATTACCGTACAGTGAGTGCTGTAGTGGGGAAATAAACATTGTGGAGGTACAGAAGAGAGAAGGATAATCGAGACTACTGGTGAAGGTGGAAAGGCCTTCTTTGCTTCAGTGCAGATAATACTGACCAAATCCAAATAAGCTAATAATATAAGCATACCCAATACTCCCCCTGCAAGAGAGTAATTTAATCAACAGTTGTCCAGTGCATGCCTACTGTATGCCAAGCATAGTGCCGTGCACTGGCAATGCAAAGTGAAACCAGGCAGACCTGGTCCCTGTCCTGAGATGGAAATTTGGACCAGATGAACTCTAAAGGCTCCCCTAACAAGAATTTTCTATTGTTTTCCTTCCTTGAGTAACAAATTCCTTTGATTTGATGCTACCATGACAAACCTCAAGGGTAACAACAGACAGTCTAACTGAGATTAGGACAGCTCTCTAGAGTCTTACAGAAAGAAAGCCCATTAAATCTCCCTAGTGTTGTGGAAAAGACAACACAGGTGGCTTTCATAGCACATCTCATAGCCTGGCTGTCTTGCACAATCCCCTAAAGGAAATGACAAATAACTCCAAGCAGCAAGCATGGAGAGAGTTCCAAAAAAATCATTCTTATTCATATGACAGAGAACAGAGTTATTACTGTGGCATCCCTACTTATAACTGTGTATCAAAGCTAGAACACAGAAAGGTCTAGCATGAATGAGGATCTGTGCATGGGGCTAAGCCAGAAATTGTACTCAAGGGGGCCCAGAATAGAGGGGTAGGCTGGATGCTAGTGTATATGGAAAACCCGGTCATTTTTAACATGAGAAGATGTTATCCAGACTCTGTTTTGAACTTTTCCTAGGTAGATACTTCATCCCTGTGAGAGTTTGAGATCATTCAACAATTGCTCATTCTACGAACATTTTGTAGTATATATTACATGTCTAATACAGTGACAAGTTACATATGAGAAAGTGATACAGCTTCTTTTTCCCTAACACATGCAGATTGCCTGAGCCATTAACACCATCCCTATCCATTTTGTATCAGGTTGCACATACTAACACCAATGGCAATAGCAATAATGCCATGAGCAGAAGCATAGAGGGCTTTCCATTTGTCAAGTACTATTATTCTTCACAATGACTGTATGAGGAAGGCAATATTATCACTTCCATCTTACTGGGTGAGTCTATTAAGGTACAGCGAGGATAAGTAACTTAACTAAGTTGTAGCACTCTTTTCTTACTCAATCTCAGGAATATTTTCAGAACACATGCCGTATTTCAACCAAGATATGCTGTGCCAGCCTTACTGGGGCTCAGTAGTCTTTCAATTATTAAGCAATCAAGCAACCTACAGATACTGAGCATCAAAGAAGTTCCAGGGTCTGTTCCAAGGTGCTAGAAAGAGCTGCTGTAACACAGTGCCAGATGCCGGGTGGTTTAAAAAATTGCTTCTCAGGGTTCTGGAGGCTGACAGTCTAAGGTCAGAGTGCCAGTATGGTTGAGTTCTGGTGATGTCTTTTTTCCTGGTTGCAATGGCTGCGTTCTTGTTGTGTCCCCACATAGCTGACACTGGAAAATATGTATTCTCTTCTAAAAATACCAATCTCCTCCTGGGAGCTTCCCCCTTACCACCTCATCTAAGCTTAATTAACTCTCCAAGGTCGTACCTCCTAATACTATCACTATTATCACATTGGAGTTTAGGGCTTCAGGATTTGAATTGGGGGAAGGGAGAGGAACACAGTCAGTCAATAACAAAGACATAAGAGTTGAAATCCACTTCTTAGTTTTTCCCAGCTACAGTGTGAGCACTTTTAGGGTGGAGATTAATACTCAATCATGTAGTAGCTAAGAGGATAGGTTCTGAATTCATATGAAAACTGGGTTTAAGTCCTAGTTTCGCACTTATAAGCAATGTGACCTTGGGCAAGTTACTTGATCCCTCTGAACCTTGAAAAATGGACAAAATGAAACTATTGAATGATTAGAATTAAGTTATATCATCAATGTAAAAGAACAAGTAGAGTGCTTGACACAAAGGAAACAATGCATGCTTACAAAACATATGTATATCCTAAGAAAGAGTAAGTAGGGAATCAGTGGGACTGAGTACAAGGGCTGCAGGAGGTCAGTAGGGCCAGGATCAGAATCAACAGTAGGCATCTGAGGCTGTGTCATGGAGGAGGGAGAGTAAGTGAAGCAGAGGGAGGGCTTTTCAGATAGGGTAACAACCTAAACAAATACAGAGGCCTAGGGGTGGCAGTGAACAGAAGCCCACAGAAGACTAACCAGAGGTTCGAGTTTCTAATAGCCTGTGCTTAGTGGGTGCCTCTGGTTATAAGCTTACTTTCTAGATAAGCACTTGGATGCCCGGAAGGGAAGTTGGAACTCCAACGTGAGTGTGTTCTAGAGAGCTGGGTAGGAATTTGGGGAGAGCACATCTAGGTGGTCAACACACTCAGGCCTCAGCATTTTTCTACTCTGAGGTTCCAAGTGTCCTGAGATCTGACTCAGCCAATATCTGCTGAGCATCCACAGGGACTCAGGAATACACAGATCAATGTGAGAAGCAAACAAAGATGAAAAAAAGAGGGAGGGAGAGAGGCACGAGGGAGGAAGGGGAAATGAAAGCTACAAGATGAGACTTCCAGGGGCAACTGTGGAGACAGGTGAACAAATCCATGCCAGGGTTAAAGCACAGGAAACAGAAGAGGAAGAGGTGAACCAAGAGACTCAAAGGATGATGGGAAGGACCTTGGAGGTAACTGAGAAGGCTGGCAAGGCCAGATGGTAGGAGCGACCAGCCTTGCTCTGATGCTACCTGCCCCTATCTCACCTCCAATTCATTATGGCCTTTGTCTCCCAAGAGAGACAGACTTGCAACAAGTTGATATGCAAGGCTTATAATTTTTATACATGCTTATAATTTGTCCACCTTAGATATGAGTGATACTTTGGAGATTACAAAATACCCTCACCTCATGTTGTTCTATGATTGATCAAAATCCACACAGCTCTATTATCAGGTGGGCTGGGAAGGGATTATTACCACTATCTTACAGATAAGGAAATTGATGCCAAAGAGCTGAAATGACTTGCCCAAGAGCACATAGTACTTAGCTAAGAAGTGACAAATCAGTAATGACCACCCAAACACTCCCTTCACCCAACTATGCTGACTTTCTTGCAATGAGTTGAGTTTCCTGCTTGAGGATGATTTCATCTTATCAGCCACTGAAGGATAAGGACAAAAAACCAAACAAACAAAAAACAAAACAGAAACAAAAACAGGCCATTGAGCAAGGCTTCACTTGAGACCTGCCATGTTCAATCTTTTGCTAGTGGCCAACTTTGAGGAAGTTTGAGTAAGTTACCTAACCATCAGATAAGCCACCTGGCAGAGTGCCCTACACAGGCACCTAAATAATGCTTGAAAAATAGGTGTGATGGTGAACAAACCCGTAATGGTAGCCCTGACTCCAGCCTCCTCAGAATGTTCCTTAGTATACTCATCTACCAGAGCCACAATCAGAATGAACCAAGTAAGTGGCCAAGCAGAGCAGGTTCTTATAATACATATATTCATTGTTCTTGGGGTTACACAGGTCCACTATATCTTTTTTTCCTTATTAGTAAATGATGATGAGGTACAGAGTAATACAGCAATGACTTTTCCCATTATACATCCTTTATATCAGTTCTAGCAACACTTTCATTCACTCACAAAGTTTATGGAGACTTATGGCTAGTTTGTGGTTAAACTCTGACACTTATTTGGGTTATCTTCCCCTATTTCTCCAACATACTCATGAAGTTGTGCTGTTTACATTGAAATTGACCTCTCCTCCTTCATCCCTCCTCATTGGCCCTCCTCCCCATCTCATCTTCTTCAATCTTTGCTTCCCTCTACTTGATCCCTTCCTCCTTCTTTCCACTCCTTATATTGCCCCTTCTATGCTAAGTTTAATTGTGCATATTTTATATTTCAATTTACGTGTAGAATTTTTCCTTCCTGTAGGATTTTTCCTTCCTTTAGGTATGATTCAGCACCCACATATAAGTGAGAACATACCACCATAACTTATTACCATGTTAGCAATTCCAAACTCCAGAAACCTCTGAAGACCAACAGATATATACCTCTTTGTGGTATTATTTGACCTGAACTGAACTTACTTGCCAGCAAAAATTAACATGATTTGCCATGAGACCTCTTACTGTCTTTATTTGTCCCATTTTGTTATCATTCAAATATACAAAGACGTTCTGTATTTCAAAACACACTGGGCCCCATGGGGCATGGGGGCAAGACTTAAGGACCTGTAGCACCTTCCCTGCTGACCAGGCACAATTCTTCTGAGCAGGAAATTTAAATTGGTGTGTATATCCTTGGAGTTCACAGGAAAAAAGACTCTGAAAATCAAAATGATTATCACATATTTTTGAAATTGCTGCTATAACCATTGACCTCAAGTGCATGCAACAATTGTGGGATCATTTGAAATAAAATACCAAAATTTCAAACCATCAGGAAAGATGAGCCAGTCATTCAGTAACAGAGATGCAGCCGGCTTAGCTGAAAAATAGTTTACACTTCCCCATACAAGAGAGCCAGTGGCTGTTGTCCATTATCCATTAGAGTCAGAGGATGGATATATGCCTGAAGTTGGCTCCCATGTGGGCCTCTTAGCCTAGAAATTTGATTTCCTGTAGCATAGATGTGTCTTCATATTTTCACATATTTGATTTGGAAGAATCCTCTTCCAGCCTCTCCTGACTAATCCCCAGACTCAATGCTTCTTTAAAAATAAAAATAAAAATAAAACAGCATCTGAGCTACTGCACCCTATTTATTAGCTCTATACTCACAGCACAAAGTCAAAGACATACCTGATTATGAAGACCAGGTTATTATTACTAAGGATGTAGTGATAGTTTCACAAATAATTAAAACCTAACTCCCCTTATCAAAAGAAGTGAGCCAAGTGCTATAGATGGACTGTCTATAGCTTGATATTTGCATCAGTTGCTTCCTATTAGGAATTTGTAAAGTTGTACTGCATATGGGCATAATCAATGTCCTTTAAATGTAGTTTATAATGATAGCTCATGCTTCCCGGCTCAGTCTCCAGAGAATTAGTATGGTCTTGGTGGTTTTGAATTTAAACAATAGTTTTAGTTGTATCTTATTCATTGGGAAACCAAGTTTTCCTGCCAAAATGACCCCATGAGTATATTATTGCATCTGTACTGCATTCATAAATACCACCAGAGAGATTCAGTTCAGTAATTCTATGATGACTATAAACAATAAGTAACTAAAGGGAGTAGAATGTTAATAGAGCATTCAGGGGAAAAAAATGAAACAAGAACAATGCTTATTTCCAAAGTTTCCTGATGCCTTACCGAAATGCTCTGGTCAATCCAATTTATCTGATACTCATGACATGTAAATTAAGTAAATCCCAACCTATTGTTAACTGTTACTGCCCAATTAGTTACTTCTTTCTAATCACCTTCCCATTGGGAATGATAAGATCAATAAGAGACCAGTAATAGAATGTACCCAAGAGGGGAAAGCAAGCACTAATAAATTTCCTTTTTTGATAATGGTAACCTGACTCAGTTTTACCTAACAACAACAACATACTGATAAATGCTAGTGGGCATAGACTGATCGTATTCCATTAAATGGATTCTATGATCCCCATCATATCCCAAAGCACTGAAATGTAATTGAAAAAGACTGTATATTCCTTGCCTCTAGTCTGTGCCATAGGTATATTACAATTAACTTGTTTCTGTTTACAAGTTTGTACAAGCCCACTGTGGAAAATCATAAGCTAACAACTACACACAAACTCATCAAGTACAGCTAATCTTCTATGGACATCTTGGCAATATTTTTGTTCCAGTTTTTTTTCTACATACACACAATTAGAGTCAAACTTTTATCTCCAATCTTTTCACCTAACACCATATAATAGACATTATCCATATAACTAAAATTAATTGTCAACTTAAATTTTAAATAGCCACTAACAAGCAACCAAACAATCCACCAATACTTAATGTGAACACACAAGGCAGTGGTGAATGTCTAAATCCGATTTGGAGATAAAAGGCATTGACAACGAAATTTCTAGTTTGTGCCCTAGATGGAGAATTACAAGTATCTGCACATTTTAAGACTTTATTTACGTCTCATCAACATGATTTCCAGAACAGTCGTTTGAATGTACCTTTACAATAGCTATGTCAACTCAATGATCTATCTTCCCCAGTTGCTATTATTAAAATAGAAACACACAAGTGAGACCAACTGTTGTAATTTGATAAATATAAAATAGATGTTTTACTAATTTATATTTCCTTGATTACTAGCGAAGGAAGTGTGTGTGTGTGTGTGTGTGTGTGTGTGTGTGTGTGTGTGTGAGAGAGAGAGAGAGAGAGAGAGAGAGAGAGAGAGAGAGCCCATGTCCATGTTTAAGCCAACATTTGTTTCTTAAGTCACATTTGTTTCTTCTTCAACAGCTACATGCCTGCAGCCGTACCACCGTGGCATCGATCCTGTCAGGTCTCAGAAGCTAAGCAGGGTTGGGCCTGGTTAGTACTTGGATAGGAAACCACCTGGGAACACCAGGTGCTATAGGCTTGGAAGAAGGACCCAGCAACCCACTCCCAAAAAACAATCAGCCATTGAAAACCCTATGAATAGCACAGAAGCACTAATAATAGTGCTTTGCCTATTGTATGTAGGGTCTCTATGAGTAGGACATCAACTAGATGGCACCTAAAAACAACAACAGCCCAACATTGATTTGTTACCCCTCAGACAAGATGAAGGCACCTGGATTGGAAGGAGCAGGCTAAAGAAACTATCCTACTAGAGATACTGCTATACTTTAGATCTGGAATGTTCCCCAAGGGTCCATGGGGTCACCTTGGATGTCACCTTGGATGTCACCTTGGCACTATTGGAAGGGAGTAGAAACTTTAAAGAGGTGAAGTCTAGTGGGGGAATTTAGGTTATTGGAGGTATGTTCTCAAAAGGGATTATGGGATCTTAGTCTCCTACTCTTCTGAGACATGAAGTGAACAACTTTGTTCCCCTCACATGCACCCACCATGATCTACTCTCCTGTCAGAAGTCCAAACCAATGAGACCAGTTGACCATGAACTGAAGACCCCCAAACTGTAAGCTAAAATAAACCTTTTCTTTTCATAAGTGGTTTATCTCAGGTTTTTGTTATAGTACTAGGAAGCTAACACAGATACCTGCTGGACAAAAACATCACATGGGCCAACATCACTGGGCCACTCAAGACACAAAGCAGGAAACTTGCCTTGGAGTCTAGAAGGAGCATGCAGGGTCATATTGTATAGGCAGTCAGGTGGGGCAGGCATCACTGCTGCTCCAGCCACTCACAAAACCACTGTAACGATCAGCATTTCTACCCTCTAATGGACAGCCAAAGTCACACAGCCTCCAGGAAATGACAAGATCATTTTTGAGAGTTCCAAAGAGCAGACCCCAAAGCAAGAGGGAGTCAGTAAGTTCTTTGGGCAGCAGCAGTACCATCAGAGCACTCATTCATGCCTGCTGGTGGAAAGAACAATATACAAGTCCCTCTCTCCAGGATTTTTCAATTATATTTTACTGCCACATGATATTTTGACAGCAAGGGGAAAAAAGTAATAATCACTGGATCCTTCTTCCAACCCCCCACACCCTTGGCACCCAAGGCTGAACTTTCTGTCTTGCCCTTGAAATAGCCCCAACATGTCCTTGCTTACATATTTGAACTAGGAAGGCAAATCACAGGATTTGGCTCTGTGGGGCCCCCTTACTTGTCAAACGTATTTTTGTCCAGTTTTATTGAGATACAATTGACCAGAAAAACTGAATATAAGGTATACAGCTTGATGATTTGATTTACATATATATTGTATAATGCTTCCCATAATCAACTTAATTAACACATTCATCACTATCCAGTAGTTACCAGTTGGAAGAAGACCATACATGATAAGAGGTTAACAGTTAAGATATATAAAGAACTCATAATTCAATACCAAAAATCCAAAAAACTCAATTGAAAAATGGGTAAAGGACCTAAATAAACATTTTTCCAAAGAAGACATACAAATGACCAATTGTTGTGGTTAGGTGCCGTCATGTCTGACTTCATGTCTGACTCATAGCGACCCTCATAGGGTTTTCAATGGCTGATTGTTTTAGGGATTGCCTCAGGTGTGGGTTGCCACATCCTTCTCCCATTTTTGTGGTGCTGGGAATCAAACTTGGGGCCTCAGAGACTGCAGAGCAGCGCTCTACCAACTGAGCTAAATCCCAGCCCAAATGACCAATAGGTATACAAAAAGAAGATCAAGATCATTCATCATCAGAGAAATGCAAATGACCAGGCACCATGGTTCATGCCTATAATCCCAACTATTTAGGAGGCTGAGGCAGGAGAATCACAAGTTCCAGGCCAGAAGCAGCTTGTACAACATAGCAAGATCCTGTCTCAAATAAAAATAAAAAAGAGCTGGGGTACAGTTCAGTGATAGAGCATTTATTTAGCATACATGAGGTCGTGGGTTCAAACCCCCAGTACTGAAAAAAATGGAAAACCTACAATAAAAGCACCTCACATCAGGTAACATGACTACTATGAAAAAGATAAGAGATAAGTGTTGGCAAGAATGTGGAAAAAATGGTAATCTTTATTGTACACTGTTGGTAGGAATGTAAACTAGTATAATCATTATGGAAAACAATATGGAAGTTCCTCAAAAACTTTACAATACAACTACCATCTGATCTATCAATTCCATTGCTGGGTATATTTCCGAAAAAAGAAATTAGTGTGTTGAAGAGATAGCTTCACTCCCATGCTCACCATTGCACTACTCAAAATAGTCAAGATATGGAATCAGCCCTTGTCCATCAACAAAAAAATGGATAAAGAAATTGTGGTATATGTAAACAATAGAATATGATTCCGCCACGAAAAAGAAGGAAATCTTGTCATTTGTGAAAACATATATGAACCTGGAGGACATTATGCCAGGAACAGAAAGATCAATGCTGAATAATCTCACTTACACAGTAAGTAGAATCTAAAAAAGTGAAGCTCAGAAATACAAAGTAGAATGTGCTCCTCAGAGGTAGCAACAGAGGGATAGGAAGATGTTGGCCACAACACACAACGATTCATTTAGACAAGAAGAAGAAGTTTGCAAGATCTATTGCACAAGGTTGTGACTGTAGTTAATGTATTTAACGTTTCAAAACTGCTAAGACAAAAATCCCAAGTGTTCTCATCATAACAAATATGTAAGATGATTGATGTGTTAATCATCTTGATCAATCATTCCGCAATGTATACATATATCAAAATATCATGCTGTACCCAATAAATATAATTATTGTCAGTTAAAAATAATATATATCTGCAATAAATATTATGACAGAGAAATTAGATATAATAGCTCAGTACGCAGTAATGAGTTCTAACTCATTTATACCTATGCCTTTTCAATACTCTCCAGCTGTTTGTTACTTCTAGCCTCTCGCTTTATTAATCCAGCCTGCATCTTGACCTTCCTAAAATATTGTTTTTATCATCTTACTCTCCTCCTTAACCTGTCCCTGGCTCCCTACTTCTTAACAAGATAAATCCAAATTCCTCAGCCTATCCTTCATAAGGATACACATGTGCAAATACACAGGCTTTGGAGTTAGACAGACATGGGATTTTATCTGGACTCTGCTACTTACTAGCTACCGGAACTTAAGCAGGGTATCTAACTTTGCTAAGCCTCAGTGTTCTTAAATGGGAAAACAATTGCTCTTCCACATCTAAGAGTTTTGCATGCCATTCTCCCTGCCTGAAATGTCCTCTCCAAGGCTTCCTCTGCTATCACTGTCTGAATGGCCTCCACCTATCCCTCAGGACATCACCACAGTAGCAGCAGCACATTGGGCAGAAGAGTAAGGAGATAATACAGGTAACAGTGAGTGTCTAAATCCTTGATCCAATCAAATTTCTCAGGCTTGGAATGGTTTATACTCTGTTGTTGTTGTTGTTGTTGTTGTTAGGTGCTATTGATTCGGGTCTGACTCACAGCTTATAGGGTTTTCAATGGCTGATTGTTTCGGGACTGCATTGAGAGTGGATTGCCGTGTTCTTCTCCCATTTATATAGTGCTGGGTATCGAATTCAGGTCATCATAAAGTGCAGAGCAGCACTCTACCAACTGAGCTATACCCCAGCCCCATTCATACTCTAGTGATCACTAACTACAGAGAGCAATTATGTGAGTGGGCCCTAAAGATACATCACATCATCACAGAAAGGAAACTCACAAGTGAGATAGCAAACCAGCAGAGCAGCCACAGCAGATGTTATACAACTGCCACATCTCTATTTGCTGGGCTAGCACTATTTCCACTGTGCTAGTGCTAGAAGATTTCTAAACATCAGGTGCTGGCAACCCTTGCTGATTAAGCTGTTTATAGCAGGTACAGGCCCAACAAGCTTGCTCCACCAAACTGCTATTGATGGACCTCAGCTCTCATGCCACACCTGTTGTTATGTTGTTGTTAGGTGCTGTCGAGTCGAGTCCAACTCATAGCGACCCTCATAGAGTTCTCAATGGCTGACTGTTTTGGGATTGCCTTGGGAGTGGGTTGCCACATCCTTCTCCCATTTTGCGGTGCTGGGAATCGAACTCGGGACCTCAGAGACTGCAGAGCAGCGCTCTACCAACTGAGCTAAATCCCAGCCCCATACCATACCTAGGACCTGCATAATCAGCCATGGCAATTTGTCATAAGAATGCATTTCAGATCCAGGGCTCTGATCCAGATTCAGATCAAAACCAGCATCACTCCCTCTGTGAAAAGGAACTCAAAAGCCCACCTCTGTGTTTTTCCTTGGTGAGGCCAAACATTACCAGGACTCTTAAAACCTCCTTACAAATCAGGGAACCCTGCTCAGGCATCCAGTAGCACAGCTGACAAATCACACTATGTGCACAAAGCTTAGAAATACCATCAGCTGCCTCCAAAGTTAAATCCCACTTGCCATAGCAAATGTCAGGGGATTTCTCCACAGCTACAAGAGGCATATTAGTTCTTCTATTTAAAAAGACTTCCCTTGACATTAACAATAACAACACAAATTAAGATTTCCTAAAAGAGCTGGAGATAAGCAAAGGGAAGGAGAGGGAGTAGGACCACTGTTTCTTTTCATTGCATACCTGTTAATTGCTTTAAAACTGTGTGTTGTTTGAGGGCCAGCACTACTTATATTACCACTATTCACCCCTGCATAATCAGCAGGTAGCAAAAGGACAAAGCTAAAAGGACAACTTGTTGCTGGGTGCCCTCGAGTTGGGTCTGACTCATAACAACCTTCACTGGGTTTCCAGTGGCTGATTGTTTCAGGATTGCTTAGGGAGTGGATTGCTTGGGGAGTGGATTGCCACATCCTGCTCTCATTTTTGCAGTTCTGGGGATCGAACCTGGTTCCTCAGAGAGTATGGAGCAGCACTTAACCAACTGAGCTAAACCACAGCCTGAGCTAAGAGTAGGCAGTCGATAAATGTTTCTTGAACATATGCTGGGGTCAGGCGAGGCACTTTACTAAAAACTACCTACATGGGTGCTTGGTAGGTGTAAGGGGAACTGAATGGATGGTTTTGTCATGTTTCTTTCCACTCAGCTACTGAAGCATAGATTTCAGTGTGAAGACCCTGAAAGCCCCAGCACCCACATTATGTCACAGTTCTTTGAGAGGTAAACCTACGGATTGATTATTTCACCTCCAGCGAACATGTCTATGCTCCTTTCTTCCACTATGTCTTTCCCCGATATTTTTTGGTGGTACTTGAAAGATGAACCCAGGGCCTCACACATAGTTTGCAAGTGCTGTACCACTGGGCTGCACTCCCTGCTCATTTTTAAAAGTTATTTTTATCTTGAGATAGAGTCTCGCTAAGTTATGCAGGCTGCCTCTGGCCTCAAACCTGTGATCCTCCTGCCTCTGCCTCCTGAGCCCCTGGGATTACAGGTGAGTGCCACCACACCCAGCTATCCTTGCACTATTTTGAAGCATTCACAAACTTTCTTATAGATGGTTTCCAAAATATTAAGAGATGATTAAGTTTGTTGAGGAGGGAGAGATTTGTGAAAGGGAAAGATTCAAAATAAGAATCGTTTCTTCTATCATCTTCATAAAATCCCAGAGCAATTTTACATATGGAAAGGAGAGAATCTGCATCATGGTTCTGCTAGTCAAATGGCAATCTGAGGGAGAAACAACTAAGAAAAGCTGTTTGGTGATTTATTTTTGCCTCCCTTTCTTCTCTCCTATTCTCTCCCTCTTAGGCCCACTGCAAGGGTTCAGAAGGAGATGCTAACATTAAAATGATTGTACTAGTTCCTCTTGCTAAGAAAAGATCATTCCGGCATTTCCATTCTGGCTGATGGGATTGGGCTCTCCTCCCTGCTCCATCACAATCCCAACACTTAGGTCTGCTGAGTTGGAACCCAGGGTCAATGCTTCCCCTCTTGTTCTGTCTTGGGTGCTACGGCTTTTATTTAGCTCTTTATTCAAAGCTAAGCCAGTTGTTTCCGCGGCCTGCATGTTAGACAGAAACACATGAGGAGGAAAAAAGGAAAAACCTCATGAGAGATGTTGGGGGGTTATTGGAATTCTGAGAAACTGAATGCCTACTGGCTGTATGCTGAGATTGATCTATATGAATAGGAGAAACATGAGAATGGGAAGCCTAGATTTAAATATATATTTTTTCTGTTTCTGCCAAACTTTTTCCACCAGTAATCTTATTTTATTGGTAACTTTTAGCATACAACTTAATTAGTTTCATGAGAACATTTCAATACATGTATTTCATTGTACATTGCTCATGTTCTCCTCCCCCATTACCCTCTCATGATTAGTATAATTTTCAATGTCACAATTATCAACCCAACTGCAATCTCACCATTGTATGCAGCAGCACACCCTGCCCAGGCTTGTCCAGCACTCACATCCCACAGAGCAGCCTTTCATACTGGGGAAGGTCATCTTTCCCTCTCTCTGTAGCACAAACATTCAGTCACATCAGCCAGATTTTCTCCATTTCTGGGGGGAGTGGTTGTTGAAGTTGGCACATTAGAAAATCCTGGGGAAGTTTCCTGAGAAAGTGAGACTATCTGGCCCCAGCGACACATGCCCAGAACCACCTCTGAATCTCAAGCTAGAAAGCAGCTAAAGTTAGAAAGAAGTTTCAAAACTATGTATGTCATGAGCTGAGACAAGAATGAGTTGGCCATCGTCCACCTTGGATTCTACAAAAAAAAAAAAAATTCCATGCAATGTATCTACTCAAAATATCTATCTTTACCTTTCCCTAAAGTAACTATTAAACGAATAACTAATTCACCTCCCCCAGAAAATTGCCTATAATCTAGAAGCATGAAGCAATGAGCTAGGCCAGATCCCTAAGTGACTTTCTTGGCTTACTTTCAGTGTGTGTGGGAATGTGTCAGTGTCCACACGTGTGTGAGCATATGTGCATGTACCCTGGGTTTATGATCATGGAAGAACCTAAGTTTTAAAGAGAAAAAATGGAAGAAGGGAAGAAAAAGGACAATTTAAGTTGTAAATGACCATAGGTTCTATCAGGCCTGGGAGGTCAGCCAGGTTACTTTTACTCATTGATAATACTGTCTGAGTCACAACCATAATTATGGTACATCTGTGAACATTTGGAGGCTCCTGGTGAACACTCAACTGCATTCTAAATCATGTTACTTACTACTGTCTAAGCCTCCATTAACTCAAGTATTCCACATAGGATCATATCAAAACTCCTTACCAACCCTTATGCATTATGTCCATTCTTATCCTCTATCCCTTGTTGTTGTTCTTGTTAGGTGCTGTTGGGTCTGTGAGCAAGTCAAAATAGTAACTCCTGATACTCATTCCTTCACCTCTGTTCCTCCTCTCAGTCTTACCCACTTCAACTAAAAGCACCACCCAGGAATATAGCACAGACTCTGGTTTCTCTCTTTCCTACCTCCTCAGTTCTAACCCTTTGGCAGGTCCTATGAGTGTCACATCAAAAACAGGTCCCAAATCCAATCACTTGTACCATCCTCACTACGTCTACCCCCAGTCCAAGCTATCATTATTCTCCTGCTGGATTCATTTATCTCCCCACTTGCATTTTTGCCTCCTTCCACTCAATTACTCAATCTCCAAAGCAGTCCTTTAAAAACTGACATCTGATTGGATTGCCTCTTTGCTTAAAACTGTCCAATGGCTTTGCATGTTGCATAGAAGAAAATCTGAATGCCTTAGTGTAGGCTATAAGGCATTATGTGGTATAACTATGTGTATAGTCTCTCTTGTGTTTTGTTGTATCCCTGGCATATTTTCTGGCACATAATCAACAAGTATGTGCTGAAATGCATGCTAGAGAGACGTTTTTAAGGTGATGATTCCTTTTCCTTCCCCAGTTTCTGTCTTTAGCACCCGGATGGAGGTGCATTGATTAAATTGCAGTACAGAGGATAGGGGTGTTTTCTGGAACCTTGCCAGCCATCCCGCACCTTTCCCTGACCTACATTACCAGGAAACCTGCATGAGAAAGTGGGGAGCTCAGTGTGCTAAGCAAACAGCTGACTGTGAAAGGTGCCAGGACAGAGGGTGACATATTCCCCTGAGGTCCATAGCATTCCCCTTGCCAGGATCCATCAATATGCTCATCTCCAGATGGCCTCGGCTCTCATGAATCACTGAGCCTTTGGATACATAATGTTTTCTTTCCCTCTTCCATACCTTATTCCCCTGACACACTCCTAATGATCCTGCAAAACTCAGAACAAACATCATGCCTCTGCAACAATTTCTGTGACACTTACGCCTTCCTTTGGCCCCCATGGTTTCTTACACAGGTAACTTATACAAGTAACATGATGGCTTCAGGTCCAACATGTAAGCACCATAAGACTAGGGGCTAGGTTTGTCACATTACTGTTTCTATAGCACCTGACAAAAGGCCTGATATATAGGGGAATAGATTCATTCATTCGTTAGATATCTATTGGGCACTTACTATTGGGGAAAAAAAGTCAAAGGTCAACAGCCTTTCCATCACAACATACTCTATAATTACTCATGGTGACATCATGACTGAATTCCTTGCTACATTCAAATTTCCAGTTACTTTGGAGGTGTTCAGATTCACAGAAATTATTAAAATCTCTTGTTATTTTCAATCCATGCAGATCTGAAGAATCAATAACAAGACGCTTTCTGAGAAAAAAAAGATTGCAGTACAGACAGGTGAACAAACAATATAAAAACAAAGATCATAAACATAGGAGTTGTGATTTTGATGGAAGGTAAATGAGAAATACCAACCAAAGGCTAACAGTATATTAGGAAGAGATAATAGAAAGAATGAATGTTTTAGAGCATTTCAGGATCTCATGGCAATAATTTCCAAGAACTGAAGAAATAGACATGAACCCTGAGATTTCAGAAGCACACTAAGTTCCAGGAAATTAAATAACTGTATATCCTTATCTAGAGGGATTCTAATGAAACAGTAGGACTCCGAAGAAAAAAAAATGTTTCAAGTAACTAAAGGAAAAACAAATTGTCTACAAAAGAAAGACAGATTAATACACTTCCCATTAGCAATGCATGGAGAACTGTTCTCAGCATGCTAGGGCTATTGGAGGAGATTAAGACAAAGGGAAATTTCAACCTCTACAAAGTAAACTGAAAGAGTTTACTGCAAAGAGACTTAACCAAAGGGGCATACTGTAGTGTGAACAGAAGGTAACTAAATCTAAATGAAAGAATATAAGAAAAAATAGCAAGCAGACAAGTTGATAATCTAAATAAACAACTATAAATAAGAAAAGAAAACAATAGCTAATGGAGGGAGTGTGAAAGCAAAGTGGAACTAAACACTGGTAGACAATAATTTGGTATATGGTAATTGGGAAATCAAAGTTAACATATTTAAAGTTCCTCACAGTTATGGGGAGCAGAGTAGAAAGGTGAAGAGTTTTAGATTTGTGAAGCTAATTGTTCATACTTTATAACACTTTAAGGAAAACCACTAAACAAACAAAGGAGAGATCTGTTTTTTTGTTGTGAGTATTGCACTGGTGATGCTGAAACCTATCTTCCAGGCCCAGCCTGCTGAGATGCAGATTTAATAATGTTAAACATTTCTGTTATTCTGTTAGGACAATGTACTGGGTAAGTCGTTATTTTGAAGTTCATACCAATGAGTAAATATGGCACTCACTTTGTGTCATACATAAAGATTCATAATGTGGCCTATCAGCGGAAAAAATAAATTGAGGAAATGCTTCCCTTTTTAAATTTTATTTATTTTTACTTTTTCAGAACACGAGGGTTGAACCCAGGGACTCACACATAGTTTGCAAGTGCTCTAACACTGAACTGCACCCCAGCCCATTTTTTATTTTTGATTTTGAGACAGAGTCTTGCTAAGTTATGGAAGCTGCCTCTGTCCTCAAACTCACAATCTTCCTGCCTCTGCCTCCCAAGTCCCTGGGATTATAGGTGTGAACTATCGCACCCACCTATGCTTCACTTATTCAAATAATTCAATCTTATTTTCCTCTGATTTGCTCCTAGTTCTCTGAAGGAAACCATCCCTCTTATGCTAATAAGACTCAATGCCCCTGAACCGTTTCTCCTTTTCCACAGAGGCTCTCACATTCTTATTTTAACTAATAATTCCAATCTTTTCTCCATGAATGTTTTACCTGTTTGGGGAGTAGGAACAGTACCTACATTAGAGTTTTACTTCCTCCCTATTGTTCTATCAGTGTGATAACAAGAAGTAGGAAGAATTAAAGAGAAAGAATGGAAAATCATAGCGAGTAAAACTCTGCATATGAAATACTTTGGTATGAATATTTAAAAACCAAAATACATATATTCAGTCAATGGCTTTTTAAATCTATGAAGGAATTCTGGATATATTTGCTAATTCCCTCTATATTTAAATGAAAACCTAAATTATGTTCAGCATCACCTAAATGCCTAAATAATACTAAATGCCACTAAATCATTTATAAGTACCTCCAAGGGGCCATCACCACATTCTAATAAATATTCCAAGTTTAATAAAACACAATTAATTAAATATCAAAAAAGAATCAGCCAACAAAAATGTTATGAGTTTTATATAGAAAAGGGCAGCACCTGATGATTAGTATTTGAATCTACAGAACTGGATTTGATATGGAATCAGCTTTTCATTATCTGCTATATTAAGGAAAAGGTTTAAATGAAGATCAATTTCATAGAAGTAAAGACCTGCTATTATTTCTAGTACTATGAAAAGAACAGGAGAAGAAAAGATCAAGTTCCCAGTGAAAGAGTTTCCAGTCCCTAATAACTCAAAATGAAAAGAAACAAGTTTAAACATCCATTAATAATTGCAGCATGGAATGTACATAGCTTGAATCTAGGAAGATTAGAAATTGTCAAAGGGGAAATGGAGTGCATTAACATCAACACTCTAGACATCAGTCAGCTAAAGTGGATTGGCATGGGCCATTTTGAATCACATGACCATGTGCTCTACTATGCAGGGAATGACAGATGAAAGAGAAATGCGGTTGCATTCATCTCCAAAAAAAATTTAAGAAAAGACATCTCAAGATCTTTCCCGAAGTACAATGCTGTCAGTGATAGAATAATATCCATGCACCTACAAGGAAGGCCAGTTAATATGACTATTACTCAGATTTATATGTCCACCACTAAGGCCACAAATAAAGACAGGGAAGATTTTTACCAGCTTCTGCAATCTGAAATAGATCTAACACTCAATCAGGATGTACTGGTAATTAGTGGTGACTGGAATGCAAATATTGGAAAGAAAGAAGAAGACTCAATAGTTGGAAAATACAGCCTTGGTGGTAGAAAAAATGCTAGAGATCAGATTGAGAATTTTGTTAGACAAATGACTTTTAATTGCAAATATGTTATTTTACCAAAATAAACAGTGATTGTACATGTGGAATTGACCAGATGGAACATACAGGAATTAAACTGACTACATTTGTGGAAAGAGATGATGGAAAAGCTAATATCAAATGTCTGAACAAGACCATATGTTGATTGTGGATCAGACCATCAACTTCTCATATGCAAGTTCAAGCTAAAACTGAAGAAAATTAGAATAATTATACAAGAGCCAAGGTATAACCTTGACTATATTCCACCTGAATTCAGACACCACCTCAAACACAGGTTTGATGTTGTTGTTGTTGTTGTTGTTGTTGTTGTTGTTAGGTGCCGTCGAGTCGAGACCGACTCATAGCAACCCTATGTACAGCAGATCGAAACACTTGCCGATTCTGTGCCAGGCAAACAATCTTATTTATGTTTAAGCCCATTGTTGCAGACACTGTGTTAATCCATCTGGTGGAGGGTTTTCCTCTTTTCCGTTGACCTGCCACTCTTCCAAACATGATGTCCTTCTCCAGGGATTGTTCTCTCCTGACTACATG